>JAVCKV010105604.1:0-20152 GCA_032274145.1 Herpochondria borealis | reverse complement strand
TGAGTTTGCGTATGATATGGAGCCACACGATGCCACCAACCACCAACAGTTTTGGTTTGCCAAAGACCCACGGGTCAAGTGGTTATTGAATCTATTGAAAGAGAAGCATCCAGTAAAGGTATTGCTCATCTGCAAGAGTAAAGAAAAAGTCTTGGCACTAGAAGAAGCATTGGCTAATCGTACGCAATTGAAAGTAAGTGTATTTCACGAAGACCTATCCATCGTTCAACGAGATAGAAATGCTGCTTGGTTCTCCGAAAAAGAAGGCGCTCAAATGCTCCTGTGTTCTGAAATAGGAAGTGAAGGTCGAAATTTTCAATTCGCACATCACCTCGTCTTATTTGATTTGCCGCTCAATCCAGAATTATTGGAGCAAAGAATAGGACGTCTCGATAGAATTGGTCAAACCCAAGACATACACATTCACGTGCCATTTGTAGCCAATAGTCCACAACACGCCCTGGTAAGATGGTTTCAAGAAGGTTTGAATGCTTTTGAAAACAACCTCGAAGGCGGCAATAAAATAGCGCAGCTGTTCAGTGATAGATTACTGAGTCTTGCCAAATCAAGTTCAGCAGATCATTCCCAATTGGAAGGCTTGATTACCGAAACTTCAATTTTTCAAAAAGACCTGCTAGAGCGTCTAGCCGATGGCCACGATAGATTACTAGAAATGAATTCCTTTCGCCCCAAAACAGCCGCAAAACTGATTCAACAGATTCAAGCAGAAGATAAGGACAAGAGCCTTGAACATTATTTAACAAAAGTCTTTAGGCATTTTGATATTGAAATGGAAGACCTTCCTTCGAGAAGCTACTATTTAAAACCTACTTCATTAATCACGGAAGTATTCCCATCTATACCGCAACACGGTATCAATGTTACATTTGATAGAAAGCACGCGCTGAGTAGAGAAGAAGTAAGCTTCCTGAGTTGGGATCATCCCATGGCTAATGATTCCATAGACAGAGTATTGAGTTCAGGAACAGGAAGTGCCAGTTATGGAGTTTTAAGAGGAGCCAAAAGCCCAGGTCTTTTGCTAGAGGTGCTATTTGTACTAGAGACACCCGCAGGACAAAATGTAAACGTAGACCGTTTTATGCCCAACACACCACTAAGAGTGGTAGTAGATCATACCGGAGCTGAAGTATCAGATGAATATCCTACCGAAACGCTCGACAAAAAGATGATTTCAGGTCAAATAGATGCGCTGCTGGATAATGAGATGCTAGTAGAAACGCTCTTGCCTAATATGATTTCGGTAGCCACAGAAATGGCAAAAGAAAAGAGCACCGAAGTAATTGAAAAAGGACTCCGTCAAATGAATATCACTTTGGATCACGAAATAGAACGACTAAAAATATTACAAGAGAAAAATAACAACATCAGGCCGGAGGAAATTCAAATCGCACTGGAAGAACAGATAAAACTGGCTGCGCTCATCAAAAATGCTGGCGCGAGAATGGATGCCATTCAGCTGATTAGGAAGGAATAGGCAGTGAAATTTGCATTTCGTAAAACAATTTATGCAGTTCGTTAGATGTATTTAGATAATTGCAAGAAATTGTCGAGTTTTGTTATCAATTAATAAAAACACAACCTTATGATTAAAGCCACAATTACTTTATACTGTTTTATCTTTTGTTTAGTATGTTCAGCGCAACTAAAAGTGACGGAATTACCTTCATTTTACGAGGAAGGTGAAGTCGTAAATTCATCTGATATGACCAGTAATGGTTTTGATCCAATAGTGGTTTACACAACCAATTCGCAAATTAAAAGTAAATCCTGGAAAGAGAATGCTTGGGTGGATTTTGGTAGTTTTCCTAAAGTAGAAAACTGTGGAACTGTTAAGTTAAAGTTTTGGGGTAATATTTATTATGCGTTAGTCAATACAAGCAATGGTTGGACCGCATACTCTAGAGAGATTGAGAAATCGGATTGGGCCGTTTATGGACAAGAAAATTTTGCAAAATCAAGTGTGTTTACTCAACCCGTTATAAATTTTAATGCGGGTAATTTTATGATTTATGAGCACAGTCAGAGCACAGATGATTTGGTAATCTATTCTTATCAAAACGATAAAATAGTTGCTAGTGAGTCGGTAATGGAGAAAACAAAAACAGAAATCAAATCGGATTTTCAATACGTTAGCACACCCGCTGGAGAGTCATTAATGTCTTGGACAAGTTTTGATGGACAGAAAAAGATTTTTAAAGTAACTTCAACGGAGAATGGATCTAAATCTGAGCCGATAATGAAAGGTCTTAAAATGGCTAAGATTAAGGAAGTAATCCAAATGACTATAAAAAATTATGAAGTTTACTTAGTTTATATAAGTTCAGCAGACAAGTTGCAATTTGCCAAGTTGGATGAAGGATATGAGAAATGGAAGAAATTGAAATTTAAAGAATCTACTGAGACTTTAGATTTTGAATTTTCAAGAGATATGTCTTTTATAACAAAAGCAGAAACTAAGCCTATGTTTTATAGATTTAAAGATGGTAAATGGGAGAGTGGCATAGAATTGGATATTACCAAAATGGATTGTGATGAGAACATCAGCTTTAAAAAAGCAGTAGGTAACTATTACCTAAAGTATGTGGACAGTAATGGAAAAATAATAATCCAACAAATAAGTAATTATTAGGTGTTTTAGTAGCCCTATAACAGTTTGCAATAACATTAAAACAAAATATAAAAATGAAAAACGTTACAATTATCACCTTACTACTTTTATTCTCTTTCCCAATATTCGGACAAGAGAATATAGAGAAACTACCCTCATTCTATGATCAGTCAAACGACAACAAAGTGGTGTCAGTAGATATGATTAGTGATGGAATAGACCCAACAGTTATTTACACTACATGGAACCACAATGAAGTAAACTGTAAACAATGGGATGGACAAGATTGGGTTCAGTTTGGGACATTTCCTGAGTTTAAAAACAGGGGTACGGTTGTGATTGCAAAAAACAAAAGGAAATTCTATGCAGTGGTTCAAAATGCAAAAACTTGGACCGTTCTTTCTAAAGAAGGAGAATCTTGGAATGTGGTAGGAACGTTATCAGGAGCTGAAGATTTAGCTAGCCCAACTTTAACTTTTATTGATGAAGTTCCGGTAGTATACGAAGTGCATTACAGACACGGTACAGTTATGGCTCATACTTTTAAAGGGGGTAAATTTCAAAACATAACTCCTCTATTTGCTGATTTAGGAAAAGTTACTAGTGATTTTGTAATGTTAGGGAAGAAGAAAGACCAGATGATTTTGGCCTACACTACTTATGATAACAATTCATTACAAATGTTTGAAATCAACCAAAATGGATCTGAAACGACTCAAAAAACGATTACCAAAGGACTTAAGACTAAATCTATAAGGAGTATTTCAAGTATGTTTTATCACAAAGGAAAATTACATTTGATGTATGATGGTAAGGAGGATTTATATAAGCACTTCACTTACAATGAAGATTCTGAAAAGTGGGAAGAAGTAGCACAAGGAAAAGAGTCACACAGCGGTTTAGGATTGTATATGGCGGGTGATTTGTCTTATGTAACTAAAGATTTTGACAATGATTTGCCTGTTTTTTACAAATACAATGGTACTAATTGGGATGCTGGGGTTGAATTAGGGAGTATTAAAATTTACCATGGTAAAACAGTTAAATTAGCAGAAGCACTTGGTGAGTATTATTTACTAAATGACACTGCTAAAGACGGTTATGTTATTCAAAAGATTAACTAAGGCTCATTTTTAATCACATATTTTGAAGTTCGCATATTAAGTCTTCAACTCATAAATAACTCAGTCCAATTGTAACAATGGGCTGAGTTATTTGTTATATAGGTATGAGGCTATTATTCAGTTCAATATTCATTTTATTCAGTTCGTTAGGAGTTTATGCTTTTGACAACATCTCCGCTGAAAGAAAAATGGAGCTCGACAGTTTTGTAACATACTTAGACAAACCTATAGTTAACAACCTTGATTCTGTTCACCTTAAAATTCACAACTTCGCTAAGAACGATGAGGAAAGAGTGTGGATGTTTTATGGATACTTCCCTATTCATACCAATTATGATAAGAGGAGAATGTACGCAAGAAGAACTCAAGAATACACTCCTGGATATACCTGCTATTCAAAGTCTGGAGTTTGTAGAGATTTCGCTCACCTATTTAAAGTGTTTTGCACCAAAAGCAACATCAAATGTGATGTAGTGACTGGGCTTTCAAAAGTTCCGTTATGGGATAAATTAAAATTCTTTTTTAGGTTTAAATATTCCTTGATGAAAGGAGCGCACGCTTGGAATGTTGTAAGTTACTCCGGAAAGTGGCACCTAATGGATGTTACCTGGAGCGC
This sequence comes from Herpochondria borealis, assembly GCA_032274145.1. Taxonomy (NCBI): domain Eukaryota; phylum Rhodophyta; class Florideophyceae; order Ceramiales; family Ceramiaceae; genus Herpochondria; species Herpochondria borealis. The sequence continues at coordinate 15,783 of JAVCKV010105604.1, read as the reverse complement.
CATTAAAGAGGTGAAAAAAAGCTATTCAGAAGATAAGAAGGGTAATAAAACTCTGATTTCAAAAATATATATTCCAAGAAGAGAATATTACAATGCCATTCCGGACAATTTTATTGTTGATCATAAGCCCTATAATCCAATACACACATTGCTGGAAGATATTCCAACTTTTAAAACAGCATTTAAGTTACCACATAAAAGAGATTTGCATCCTTTTATCTATAGTTGCGATAGCATTCTTGATACTACATTTCAGATGCAGTATACAACTATGAAAGACAGTTTTAAAAAGTATTCAATATCTTATTATGGTTCGCAAGTTGGACAATCTGTGGGTGATCACGATGATTGGTTGTATCGAAAAACAGCTCCAGGTAAAAGACCGACCTTAGATGAGTTGTATTGTTATAGAGATAGTGTTTTAAACTTGTACGATCACTTAGGATATTCCGGATACGAAAAATCTAAAAGAGGGAAATCACTCTTTTTAAGGATAGAAATGATTGAGAAAACAGGAGAGAATAAACGAATAGATAATGTGATTCAGAACTAGCCTTTTTTATAAGGTAACATCAACCACTCTGTGTACAGGAATAGAAACACCTTTTTTAAGAACAATATACTCCTCGCCCGCTGCCCAAATAGTGGTTCTAACTTCTTTAAGTCCTTCGCTATCTTCAAAAATTATTTTGATTTTATTGTGATGAATATTACCCAGCACAGAAGAATCACTTAGTTTTTTTCTCAATAAGCTTCTTTCATCTTTAGAACGAATAATGGGCTCTTTAGGGAAAGTTAAACTTGGTATAGTTTCTTTTTCGATAAGGGTTGGTGCCGAAGTTTCGCTTGTTTGAGTCATAATAGTGTGGGTTAAGAGGTTAATAGCGCGCGAATCGCACTATGAAGGAGGTATACGGAAGCTTTTCGAAAAGGTTACATATGAAATGCAGAAAACCTTAGGGTAATATTTCTATTGAAACCCATGAAGTAATAGTGGCATCACTTTTATAATTTTCGCTAATTCTGAGTCCAATTAACCAAGCAATTTTATCTTGGTGTTCTAACACAGCAATTTGCTTTTTGTCAGTTGTCGAAACTTTACAATCGATTAAATAATCACTGACCTTTTTTCTACCTTTCATTCCATAAGGAATAAAAGAATCACCAGACTTCCACTTTCTAATGGTAAATGGAAAAGTTAACTGCTCACATGGAAAGAGTCCAACTTTAGAATTGTCCCAAAGTGGATGGTCTGATCTAGATACTATGAATGTCGTTTTGTTAAAATGATAAGTTCCGTAGTCCGTAATTTCGATACTAGATTCAGAATCATCTAACGCGAGTTTCTCAATAAGTAAATCGTCTCGGTTGATTACGATCTGATGTGTTTTGGAAATAAAAGTTTTCCCAGTTATATTGGATAAAAGCAGTTGTTCTAATTGATTAAAATGAAATCCAAATTCCGCAATAATATGAAGCAATAACCTAGTGTGGAGAGAACTGTAATTAACAATGGTTCCGCCCACTTCATTAGGAATAAAGACCTCTAATTTCTCTTTTTCTAGTTGCTTAAAAAGATAACTGGAATCCAACCTTAAATTTTGAATAGTTGCGGTAATCCCAGTTTTTAACTTAGGTAACTTATTGTATAATTCAGGCAATACAGAATTCCGGATTGAGTTCCGTAAGTAATCATTTTTTGAATTAGATAAATCTTCTCGAAAAGCAACATTATTATCCAAAAGGTAGGCCTGTATACTTAACTTACTAGTTGAGGAAAGAGGTCTTAGTTTATTTCCATTGAGAACAGCCAAAGGGTGTAATCCCTTTATTCCTGAACCTCTTTGAAGATTTATAATAAAGGTCTCGATCACATCTTCTTGATGATGCGCAGTTACGATATAGTCAGCAGTATGTTTTTGTAAAAGATGTTCAAACCAATTGTATCTTATTTCTCTAGCACCTTCTTGAATTCCAACTTTGTTTAGTTCGCAATGTTCTTTAGTATTGGGATGCAACGTTTCAAGAGTCACTTTATTTTTTTTACAAAACTGTGTAACCGTTTCTTGATCTAAGTCAGAGTCGTTTTCTCTCAACCCATAGTTAATATGTGCTGCTATAATATTGCAATTTTCGGAAGAAAACAAATGCAACAATGACATAGAATCACCACCGCCACTTGCAGCAATTACAAACTTTTTAGATCGCCATTGTGATCCTAATTGAGCGTTCAATATGTCAATTACGGAAGACTTCATGCATCGGGATTTAAAGTTTTCAATAAAACATCTGCTTTGAGAATGGTTTCGTCATATTCCTGTTCAGGATCGGAAAGAGCAGTAATGGCTCCTCCTACAGAAACTGAGATATTCCCATTGTCTCTGTTGTGCAGCAAGGTGCGAATAATAACATTAAAATCAAAATCTCCGTTAGGAGCTATGTAGCCTACACTGCCAGAGTATAAACCTCTTTTACTTACTTCGTAATCTTCAATGAGTTGCATGGCCCTTAACTTAGGCGCACCTGTCATAGATCCCATCGGAAACGTATTGGAAAGAATGTCTACCGGGTCAATCTCATTATTTACGGTGGCCGTGACAGTAGAAATCATCTGATGAAGCGTATCAAATGTATATATTTTACATAGTTCTTCTACTTTCACAGAGTTTCGTTGAGCGATACGAGACAGGTCGTTTCGAACCAAATCTACAATCATAATGTTTTCGCTTCTATCTTTTTGATTTGAAGAAAGCACATTTATTAATCTTTTATCCTCTTCTATAGTCTCTCCTCTTTTAATAGTCCCTTTTATAGGCTGTGAAATAAGAGTTTTCCCTTCCTTTTTAATAAATCTTTCAGGGCTGGCTGAGGCAATTTCGATATTGTTTAATCTACCAAAAACACTAAAAGGTGCATTAGAGTTCACATTTAATTTCTTATAAAAATTCAATATATCAAACTGATTTGACTGTCCTTCAAATGAATAACAATAATTAGCTTCATAAATATCTCCCAGCTGAATATGATTCTGGATTTCCTCAATCTTATTGAGATATGTTTCCTTATTTATAGTTGGTTTAAGAATTGTTTTAGAATCAAAAGTGTTTCGTTCTTCCAATTCTGCTAGCGTTCGTTCAATAACTTCTTTATCTCCGCAGATTATCTGGATTTCCCCATTTTTTACTTCTCCCAAATGTCGCGGGACGAAAAAGTATAGAGCTGGAGCATTAATCCATTCTGCATTTTCCGAAGTTAGATTTTCATTTTCATTCTTTAGATCATAACTTAAGTAACCGAATACATATTGGTCGCTATGAGATTTTCTAAATGTTTTCAATTGAGAATAGGCATTTCCTGATGTCTCTATAATGATTTCAGCTTCGCAACCGACAGCCAAAAAACTGTGTTTCGAATCATTTCCATTCAGGAATAAGATATTTTGTAACCCTTTCAATTTTAATTCGTTTATGATGGTCTCAATTATTTTTGCACTTTTGCAAAGTAATTAATATTAACTCAAGAAATAATAAAAGATGAAATCAAAATTAAATTCAATCTTATTTGGAATAGGCTTAGTGGTTATAACGTTAGGATTTATGGCTGCTAAAGGTTCTGCTGCAAAATCTAAAGTTGGATATATTAATTCTAATGATATTTGGAATGTAATGCCAGAAAAGAAAACGGCAGATATGGAACTGAAGGTAATGCAGGACCAAATGGTTAGTTTTTTGCAAGAAGAGCAGAAATCTTTAGAGCAAGGTGTTCTTGTTTATCAGCGTGATAGCTCTGCAATGAGTGAGTTACAGAAGTCTCAAACCATCCAAAAGTTATTGGCTCAGCAAGAGTCTTTGAAAACTCTTCCAGAAAAAGCTAATGATGAATTAACAGCTAAACAAGAGGCTTTGTACGCACCAATTAAGAAAAAAATACAGACTGCTATTGACAAAGTAGCACTGAATAATGGTTACGATTATATTCTAGACCAAGCATTTGGGAATATTATTTATGTTAAAAATGACGGAGATAATATTATTGACTTGGTAAAAGCTGAGTTGAGCATTCAATAAGTTTCGGGTATTAATGTTTTGTTATTGATTGGCTATGTAATAACTTTACGTATTCAATTCCACCTCTATGAAACAGATAATACTTATTACATTTATTGCGAGTAGTGTATTTTCTTATGCTCAAAACAATTCTTTAATTATTAATAACGATGCTTATATCGTGGTTAACGGAGGCACTGCGGGAAGCGAAGCAGTCCTGGTCGTTAACCAACCACACCCAGATGGAATAATTACTTCAGGTACAGGAGGAAATATTATTGCAAATGGCGAGTTTGATTATGTCAAATGGAATGTAGGACCTACCGTAGCTGGTAATTCTTTTGTTTTTCCATTTACAACAGGACCTCTGGGCTTAGGTGAAGCTAAAATCCCGTTTACTACAAATATTACAGATGCAGGAGTAGGTTCAGGATATATTGCTGCGTCTACTTGGGAGGTAGGAACAGGTGTAGGCGTAGCAGCTTACGATAACACACCTTGGCCAAACGGAGTAATTCATATGGCTGGAGCTTTAGGAGCTGCAGATGTAAGTGAATTTGTCGTAGATCGTTTCTGGATTATTGATACAGATGATCCACTAGGGACAGGAGAAGTTTTTACTACTAAACCAAACCCGAGCTTTAACTTTTCTTATAATATGGACGCTTCTGAAACAGCTTCAGGAAATCTATTGACATTAGGGAATTTGGGAGCTCAACGATATAACGCTACAGATGATAAGTGGTCTGGATGGTTTATCGGTGCTACTGCTCAAAGTATTTGGGGGACAGACAATGCTACGGGAATTGTATCAGGAGTAAGTGTTTTAGGATCGGTTTGGGACCGGACTTGGACATTAGCAGATATTACTAATCCACTGCCGGTCGAACTGAGTTTTTTTGAAGGTGGTTGCGAAGAAGAAGGAATTGTGCTAGAATGGGAAACGGTATCTGAGATCAATAGTGATTATTTTGAGATACACTCTAGTTTAAATGGTGAAGACTTTAATCTTTTAGGTCAGGTAAATGCCAATGGAAATGTTAACACTACTTCTAGTTATGAATATGTTGATAGTTCTCCCTCTGGTCAGGACTCTTATTATAAGTTAATTCAATTTGATAATGATGGAAACTTCACTGAATTGCCTATTATTAAAACATCAGCCTGCAACAATAGTGGGAATATTAATGTCTTCAGTGGAACAGAAGGAATAATTACTTTGGAATACACATCTATCGCAGATGAAGACATTACTGTGACTGTTTATGACGCTCAAGGAAAACAGTTGGGAGTTAGAAATACGTTTAGTTCAGCTGAAGGTTTTAATACATTTAAAATTAACTACGATAATATAGCTTTTGGAAATTACCTGGTAACAGTTCAAACTTCTAATAACTTGTTTTCTGAAAAATTGATGCTTAAATAATGGTTCAATTACGCTAAATGTTAGGATCTGCGAGCCCAAATTTCACTTCAAATGTAATAGTAAGTCATACTAGAATAGTCTGATCAATAATATTAAATTAATATTTAAATGAAAAAAATAGGTGTCTATTTGTTTCTTTTTGCTGGAATTACGACTTCGGCTCAAAATGTTGGAATTAACTCTACCGGTGTAAATCCTGATAATTCTGCAATGCTTGATGTAGCATCTTCAAATACGGGTGTTTTAATACCTAGAGTAGTTTTAACGGCTACTAATTTAGCTGGGCCTATTACAACGCCAGCAAGTTCTCTACTTGTTTATAACACTGCCTCTGCTGGAACAGGAGTTACTGCAGTTTCTCCAGGCTATTACTATAACTCAGGAACACCTGGTGTTCCAATTTGGACTAAAATAGCTACAGATGAAGAAGGATGGAAAATTACAGGAAATGGAAATACTGCAGGCGGTACTAATTTTTTAGGGACAACCAATGCACAATCTTTAGATTTTAGAACAAATAATATATTGAGGTTTAGTTTGCCAAATGCAGACCAAGTGCACGCTATGGCGAATGGTACTGAGGCATTACCATTTTATTCATGGAGTGCAGATCCCAACACTGGAATATGGTCTGATAATGCAGATGAACTTAATTTAGGCGCTGGAGGTGTTGAGTTTATTTCAATGGAAAAAGGAGCTACAGATGTCTTAATTATTAATGAAGATAGTGATAACGCTTTTGACATCAGAATGGAGAGTAGTACAGATGTCAATATGTTCTTTTTGGATGGAAGCACTAATAGTATTGGTATTGGGACAAACATGCCGCTAAGTACATTTCATGTTGTGGGAACCGAAAGGGTTTCTACACTTGCTGGAGTTGGAAATAGAATGGTAATTGCAGATGCAAATGGTGTCTTAGGAGTTCAAGCTATTCCGTTAGGAGATATTACCGCTGTTACCGCTGGAACAGGACTAACAGGAGGAGGTACCAGTGGGGCAATAACTTTAAATGCTTTAGGTACGAATGGTTTAACAACTAATGCTAATGATATTATATTAGGGGGATCTTTGATACAGGCAACCACTATTTCTCAAGGAACAAACGAGATGAATTTTAACCTTAATAGTACAGGTGATTTTAATATTCAAGATAATGGAATTAATCACTTTTCAGTATCTGATAATGGAAATATAGCTTTTGGTGGTGATGTTGAATGGCGTGATGATAATACAGGAGGTACTATTCTTGCACAAATTATAGATGAAAATAATGATGGGCGATTTGTTCTTAGGGAAAATGGTATTATATCGGTGGATTTACGTGCTGCTAATTCATTTACTTTTAATCAACAGGGATTAGATAGAGATTTTAGAATTGAAGGAAATACTGATAATGATTTGTTTTTAGTTGATGCTGGTAATGACCGTATTGGAATATCTAATACTACACCAGACGGAACATTATCCGTGGAAGGAAGTTTTGGAGTGTCTACCGGAAACGATGGAGTAATTACGGGGGTAAATGCAAATGGAACCGGTTACGGCATAAGTATAGCGGGTCAGGGGCGAACAATGACAGGTCTGGGTGCAGGCGGGGGCGCAGCTTTGGTGGGTGACGAAACTGCAATTTCAGCAGTTTATAATACAGCTGGCAATGGTGAAATTATTAATGGTAGAGATGCGTTTGGAGCTTCTTGGTTAGTTGGTACATGGACTGGTGCAGCTTACCGAAAGATTATTGGAGATGGAACGGTTAGCACAGTAGTTGATGATCTGGATGGCAATAAAGTAATTATGAACTGTCCAGAAGCTCCTGAAAATTTATTTATGGACTATGGACATGGTGAATTGGTAAATGGAAGATGCCATATTAATATTGACCCTATTTTAACTAAAAACATCATTGTTAATGAAGAGCATCCTCTTAAGGTTTTCATTCAATTAGAAGGAGATTGTATAGGTGTATTTGTAACTAATAAATCAGCAGAAGGATTTGATGTGGTTGAATTGCAAGGAGGAAATTCAAATGTATCTTTTACATATTCTATTGTGGCTATTCACGGAGATCAAAGATATGAATCAAAAGAAGGACACGTGAAAATTGCAAGATATGATAAGAGATGGGAAACTCTCCCAAGTGCTCGTGAATGGTATGGAGTAACTCCACCGAGTAATTTGGAATTATTAAACCCTGAGGATCAAAAGTAATTTCTAAATAGATAAAAAATTAACTGTTCAAAACTTAAGAGCTTGTTCGTGGCACATACTTTGCCTCATGTTACATTTGTAATATGAGGCTTTTTAACACTATACTATTTATTTTCACTGTTTTTACAGCAACTGCTTTGGAGCATGACCCGCCACAGGGAGATACTACCGTGGTAGATTCATTGCATACCACTGAGCAGCTCTTGAATAAAGATTTTCCGGAAGTTTGTCCGGATGAGCCCTATGAGCATTGGATCCATAATCCAGACTTCCCAATGACACCATCTTATTATAAAGACCGTTACATTGAAACGGACCTAATGTATAAAGTTGTGGACAACTGGGGAAATGGATTTGATTCACTGTACGGAGCTCGAAATATGAGACCAATCTTACATGGAATAGCCTACCGTGGAGGGGCCAACAATCATTACCACAAGACGGATAAAAGACATAATCACAACCCATTGCCAAATGATGGAATAGAGAACTTATGTAAAGAAGGCTTTTCTAATTCAATTTACTTGTACCGTAATAATTTTGATACTGCGCCTACATATAAAAACTGTGACTGTGTGAATGGAGCTAAAAACAAAATGGAATACACGCAGTATGACTATTTTGATGATAAGCACGTGTACGAAATGGTGGAAATGGTTTATAAGAGTGCAACAGACACAGCAGTAGGTCCAGTATACTTACATTGCTGGAATGGTTGGCATGCTAGTGGGTTTATTTCTGCGGTTTTATTGAAACAGTTTTGTGGTTATAATGATTTGGAAGCCACTTCTTATTGGGATTTAGGTACAGATGGCGCTAATAATAGTCCACGTTACAACAAAATTAGAGAGAGAATTATGAATTTTCAACCCATCTCTGAGTTTATGATAAGTGACGAGTTAGGTAATAACGTTTGTCCGCCAATGCCTGAGTTTATAGATAGTTCGCAATTACATATTTCTATTGAGCATTTGGCAATCGTTCCGGAAGCTATTCCGGTAGGGACGATTATGATTTTGGAGAACGTAACCTTTGGCCCTGGTAAAACCACATTATCTAAGGCAAGTAGTAATGAAGATTTGAAAAATTTATTTCTTGCACTGAGTTCTAATCCAGATATGAAAATTCAACTAAGTGGACATACAGATAGATCAGGAAATGAAGCTTCAAACAAAACGCTATCTAAAAAGAGAGCAGCTTATGTTTACAATCATTTAATAGCAAAAGGAATAAGTGCCGACAGATTAACTTATAAAGGATACGGATCGTCCAAACCGGCTTATTCTAATCGCAGTAAAGATGGAAGAGCAGCTAATAGAAGAATAGAAGTTAAAATACTTAGTAAAAAGGCAGAATCTTTAGATAAACTTGTGGATGAAGGAAATCATAAAAGAGTCGAGGTCCTAGCGGATGAAGAGGTAATAACAATAGATAAAATAACAACCAAGAAAGTGGGCGAAGCTATAGTTTTTCAAAATGTAGTTTTCGGACCCGGTGATACAACTATTACAGATTCTGTAGCTTTAGAATTGAACAAATTAGTTAAAATATTAAAAAGTAATCCGGAGCTTAAAATATTAGTAATTGGTTATACCGACATTTCGGGAATTCCTGAGAAAAACCTTCACCTTTCTAAAGTTAGAGCAAAGGCAGTTCACGATTACCTATTATTAAATGAAATAGCTTTCAATCGCGTTTCTTACAAAGGAAGAGGCTCGGCAAAACCTATTGCGCCTAACGCTTATAGATGGGGCAGAGATAAAAATAGAAGAATAGAGATTCAATTGGTTAAGTAGTGAATAAACTGATTGAAATGGAAGCTTTGCGAAAAAAGGAATGGAGAACATTTCTTTTTAAAAAGCATTGGTTTCTCAATTCAATGATGCTAATACTTCTTTTAGGATGTTTATATAACCTTACAAGGGTACTCTTTCCTGAGTTATTTCTTCCTGAAAACATAGAAGTTTTGAGTTTTCAAACTGAAGAAGAAGCTTTCAATACTTTTATCCATAGAACACAAGAAGGTGGTATTATTTTGGGATTTGCTCTGGGTAGTTTATTTGTTTGTTTTGCTTTATTCAAAGTTCATCTGTATTATAATCAATTCGTTCGAATTCGAGCATTGACGCCATATAAATTGGCATATAACGAGTGGTTAGTTGAAAATTTTGAAGGAAATCTAACTTTTCATAAAGGGCCAATAGATTTTCCATTATTTAACAAAAGCAGACTATATCAAGGTTTGGAAGTAGATTTAGTAACAGTACACGAAAAGCTTAATGTACCACTATATAGATCATTGGGCAGTTTCCGAGGTATATGGAAACGTACGACTATGCAAGTAGGGAATGTGCAACAGTTTTTTGCTTATCAAGATAAAGGAATTACCAAGTCGGTGGTAGGATTTGATGTTTTGTTTATTTCTATCACCTTACCAGATTCGATAGCCGGAGAATTAATAATAAAGAGAGATAAAACGGAAAAAAAAGGTTTAAAATCGCTTCAAAAATCTAAAACTAAATGGGGAGATTTGATCCGGTTAGAAGATCCAGCTTTCGAAAATGGCTTTAAAATTTATGGATCTAAATCTTTGGCAGATAAATGTTTAAATTCCAATATTCGGCAAGCACTCTTATTTGCCCAAAATAATTGGGATAAAAACATATCAATAAGCATTACGGATGGAACGTTTAATATTGCTATGCCTAATATGACAGGACTTCTAAATCCTTCTGTTGCTAGGAAGGTAAATGTTAAAAACATTAAGAATCAATTAAAAAACATTTCTAATTTAATTTCTGAACTAGATCTCAATCCTCAAAGAGGCCATGCGGTTTAGGTTTGCTTTAGATTTTGAAAACATCTATTTTTTATAAAGGTTATTTTTTTTAAGAATAACAGATCTTTAAAATACCGGGAATTAAATTCAATCATTATGTTTGCCGAATGATTGGATGTAGGTTAAGATTATTCGTAATATTTATTTGGTTTATTTTAGGCTCGTCAAATTATATAGCTCAAAATATTGGAATCAATTCAACTGGAGCTAATCCAGATAATTCTGCAATGCTTGACGTAGTTGCTGCGGATAAGGGTATTTTGATACCGAGAATGACGGATGTTCAACGAGATCTAATCGCAGCTCCCGCAACCGGTTTATTAGTGTTTGTTACTACAGATAATTTGTTTTATTACTTTGATGGTGCTGCTTGGACAGCTTTGGGTGGAGACAATGATTGGAGTGGAGCTGGAACAGGAAGTATGTACACAACTAATTTAAATGATCACATTGGAATTGGAGAGGCAAATCCTCAACATGAATTAGTAATAAATAGTAGAACAAATGGACATTCTACATTAGCATTTGTAAATAATATAACTGGATCTACTAATGTAGATGGATTTCAGCTGGGACTTCTAAATTCAGAAGACGCTGTAATTTCTAATCGAGAAATCGGAAAGCGTTTATTTCTGAGAACAGAAAGTACAGATCGATTAACTATACTTAGTACAGGAAATGTTGGTATTGGAACTACTGCGCCTACTTCTATATTAGAGGTAAATGGGTTGACGACTACTACATCTTTTAAAATGACAACAGCTCCTACTGCTGGTTATGTTCTTACCACTGATGCTAATGGTGTAGGAACCTGGGCAGCCTCAACAGACCCATTTGCTTGGCGCATAAATGGAAATTCAAATACTACAGCAGCTGCAAACTTTATAGGAACAACTAATAATGTAGCATTTATTATTCGAACCAATAATACAGAAAGGGCGAGAGTATTGGGTAATGGAAATTTTAGAATTACAGCTTTAGGAGGAGTTGGAAATGCCTTGGTAACCGCAAATAATGCAGGTACTCTTAATAAGACCGCTTTTTCTGGAAACGCCACAGATGTGCTAGACGGTGCTGGAAGCTTTGTTTCAATTGCTTCTATAGAAAGTAATGACTGGACTATAAATGGAAACAGTGGAACAGATGCCACTAACTTTATAGGAACCACAGATGCAAACGACATACAATTTAAAACAAACAATGTTTTAAAGCATAGAATTACTCAACAAGGGCAAATCGAATTTCTCAACACTGGAGGCTCCGTGTTTATTGGAGAAAGCTCAGGAGAGAATGATGATTTATCAAATAATATTAATACTGCTGTTGGCACCAACTCTTTGACTAGTAATGTTGATGGTCAATATAATAGTGCTTTTGGCTACACTTCTTTGGAAAATAATGTTGATGGTCAATATAATAGTGCTTTTGGCTTAGGTTCATTGAATGCAAATGTAAATGGTCAATATAATAGTGCTTTTGGCTTTGGTTCATTGAATAAAAATGTAGATGGTGAATTTAACACAGCAATAGGTAGCCAGGCATTTTTTAATGGCACTAGTTTTAATAATTCTACGGCAATTGGCTTCAATAGCGCTATATCAGGTAGTAACCAAGTACACATTGGAAATACAGCAATCACAGAAATAAAAGGACAGGTATCTTTTACTACCTATTCAGATGGTAGGGTAAAAGACAGTATCACTGAAGATGTAGTGGGATTGGAGTTTATAAAAAAATTGCGACCTGTTACTTATCATTTCAATGTAGATAAGCAAAATTCTTTAATGGGAATCACAGATAGTTCTTCATATGAAGAAAAGTATGATCTAGAGAAAATCAGATTTACCGGATTTATAGCTCAAGAAGTAGAGATTGCAGCAAAGGATGTAAATTACAATTTTAGCGGAGTAAAAGCACCGAAGAATGAGAATGAACTCTATGGTGTATCATATGCTGAATTTGTCGTGCCCTTGGTAAAAGGTATGCAAGAGCAGCAAGAGCAAATTGAACAGCTGGAAAAGCAAATAGAAGAACTTCAACAACTTATTCAAAAATTAGTAGCTGAATAAGCGCACTAATTGATGTAGCTATTTCAATATTCTAATTTATCTTTGAACTTAATAAATATTGAAATTCTATTATGAGCGAAACGAAAGCACCAAAACCAATGGGTTTGTACCCAAACACTAAGAAAGTAGGTAATCTATTATTTATGTCTGGCGTTGGAGCTCGTAAAGCAGGTTCAGGAAGTGAGGAAGCAAACATTCCAGGATTGAGTTATGATAAGAATGGAAACTATGATTCATTTGATTTTGAAGCACAATGTAGAAGCTGTTTTGACAACGTTAGGTTAATCCTAGAGGAATCAGGTGCTCAATGGAATGACTTAGTGGACGTAACTGTTTTTCTAACTGATATGAAACGTGATTTCAAAACGTATAACAAAGTGTATGCAGAATACTTTCAATCTAACCAACCGTGCAGAACGACTATTGAAGTTAGCTCACTTCCTTCTCCTATAACTATAGAATTGAAATGTATCGCGGTTATTAGTTAGTAGAGATCGCTGCGCTGATGAAAAAGACAATAGACCGCTGGCGCTAATAGATACTAGATCGCTTTGCTCCTAGATTTTTTTACTAAAAGATAAAATTAAATAAAGTCTTAGGTTTAGCATAATTAGGCCCCTGAGCTTGTCGAATGGGGTCGAAACGAGATTACTTTTATTAACAAAGGCGCCTGAGAGTTTACCTTGAGCGAATTCGTAAGTGCCTATCGGTGACTGAGCCTGTCGAAGTCCAACCACTTTTCAATCCCTTTTTCATCCATTCCAATACTCGCATATAGCTCTTCTGGAGAACCGTGTTCAATAAACGAATCTGGATATCCTAGAACTGAAATAGGATTCTTGTAGCCATTTGTATGAGCCCAAGCAGATATTGTTTGGGAGATGCCTCCTAGCATTGCTCCTTCTTCTATCAAGTAGATATCTTGATAATTTTCAAAGATGGTTGCTAGAGTTTTCGTGTCCAGAGGTTTGGCAATTCTCAAATCATAATGAGAATATTGAGTAGATAAATAGTCATTCCCTTTCAAAACGGATTCAACTGTATTTCCAATTGTTCCGATGCTAATAATTGCATCCTTACCTCCAGATTTTAATTTTTGTATTTTAAGAATGTCCGCACCTAATTTTTTAGGTTCAAATGATTGTTCAAACACTCCGCTTCCTCTTGCATATCGAATCGCAACAGGCCCAGTAATTTGACTAGGAATTTCTAATAAGATATTTTGAAGTTCCTGTTCGTCTTTGGGAGCGAAAAGGGTAAGGTTAGGAATTGTATTCAAAAATGCTAAATCAAAAGCTCCATGATGCGTAGCTCCATCGTTACCAACTATTCCAGCTCTGTCTATTAGGAAAATAACTTTTAGATTTTGTAAAGCCACATCGTGAATTACCTGATCATATCCCCTTTGTAAAAAAGTAGAATATACCACACAAAAAGGAAGCATTCCATTCGCTGCCAAGCCTGCTGAAAAAGTAACAGCATGTTGTTCCGCTATAGCCACATCAAAGAAGCGTTCAGGATACATTTCTTTAAAACGATTCAATTTAGAGCCACTTGCCATAGCTGGAGTAATAACAGTCAAATTAGAATGTAAAGCACCTAAATCACAGAGTGTATTTCCTACAATTTCTTGATAGGTTTTTGGAAATTGTGATTTAGAATGATTGACGGTTCCGGTTTCGATTGCAAATTTACCCGGTGCGTGCCACAAGGTAGCGTTGCCTGATTCGGCAGCTGAGTATCCGTATCCTTTCTTCGTTTTACAGTGTAATATTCTAGGTCCAAATTCTTTTTTCAATTGAGCCAGCGCCTGAGTCAATTCAACCAAATCATTTCCGTTAACTATTCCGTGATATTCCAATCCAAGATTGGTAAAAATGTTGTTTTTTGGATCAATATTGTTGAGGTGCTCTTGCAATCCGCCTGTATTTTCATCTATAGACATATCATTGTCATTTAGAATAACCAACACATTAGCTTTAGTTATTGCTAAATGATTTAAAGCTTCCATTGCCATTCCACCCGTTAAGGCTCCATCACCAATAACAGCAATATGAGTTCTAGTAGAATTATTCTCTATTTGAGAAGCAATAGCCATTCCCATTGCTGCGGAGATAGAAGTAGAACTATGACCTACTCCAAATGAATCATATTCACTTTCCGCCATTTTTGGGAAACCTGAAATTTCTCCAAATAATCTTATTCTTTTAAATGCTTCTTTACGCCCAGTAAGTATTTTGTGAGCATACCCTTGATGACCTACATCCCAAATCAATTTATCATCAGGAGTGTTGAAGATAGAGTGAACAGCAACCGCAATTTCCACAGCACCTAGACTTGCACCTAAGTGTCCGGGATTTTGGGACATCACTTCAATTATCAAATCTCTCACCTCTCTGCAAAGAAGGATTAACTCTTCTCGAGTGAGCGATTTCAAATCTGCTGGAAAATCCACCTGAGGTAATATTTTACTGGTATTTTTCAATGAAGGCAAAGATATGGTAAAAGCACAATAAATTTATTTACTTTTAATTATCTATTATTCCAGCACCAGAACTATGTCAGAGTTAAAGCTAAGTGAAATATTAACCGAACGAGTTATTCTTAAAACCGTTTTACCAGAAGATTATCGTAAAATTTATGATACACTTCCTGCTGCGGAGGTTTGTAGTTTATTTGGCTTAAAATCATTAGATGAGTATAACGAAGCAAAGCAAAAATTAGAGAAAGGAATTACAACCTATAACCTAAGTTTTGCTTATTTCTATTTGGTAGATAAAACCACATCAAAGACGATTGGTTGGATTGGGTTTCATAAGTATTTCACGGATCACGCAAAAGCTGAAATTGGGTACTTTTTAATGGAAGAAGAGAATAAAGGGAAAGGCTTAATGTCAGAAGTAATTCCTTATATCTTGGACTACGGTTTTAACACACTCAACTTGCGCAGAATTGAAGCTTGTGTGGGTCCATCAAATGTACCCTCCAATAAGTTGATGCTTAAGTTTGGTTTTACTAAAGAAGGTTTACAACGTGAGAATTATTTCAGAGACGGAATTTATCACGATTCGGTGATTTATTCTTTGTTGAAGAGGGAGTGGAAGACAAAGTAATTATGCAAAACGAATTTATCAAGATAGTATCTAGTTATTTAGAGTTGAGATTAAACAAAGAGTTTGTTTCGGATGCTAG
>JAVCKV010105493.1:0-20153 GCA_032274145.1 Herpochondria borealis | reverse complement strand
CTGACAGCTCTACGGTATGTGATTTATTTGTTCTCATCACCACCTGATTCTACACATGTGTTCAAAAGTACAAGGGTAAAATTAAAAAACATCGGAAAAAATCACACCCATGCACGCTACTTAAACACTTGTTCTCGCTCTACATTTATTTAAAAGACGCCGTTCAATCCAAATAAACGCCCTTATTGTAAAATATTGGGGTTATTCTGACTATTTGCTTTTTTTGCGCTTGGAAAGTCTCTCTAAGTCACTTACCTAAGTCTTGCAGACAAATTATGCGCACTTTACACATATTATTTAAGAAAGAACTCAGGCAATACCTATGCTCCCCATTTGGATGGGTGGTATTCGCTATCATCATGTTACTACAAGCAGTGTGTCTCACTTTCGTATTAGAGCAATACGGCGACAGACCTGTAGTGAACAATCTACTTTTAGACTGTTTATTAATTCGCTACATTTTCATGATTTATTTCCTCTTTCTTTTCCCTCTTATCACAATGAAACTCTTTTCCGAGGAAGAAAAAACAGGAACTCTAGAAACCCTCATGACTGCACCTATTAGAACTTGGCATGTGGTGCTTTCTAAGTATCTATCAGCACTCGTTTTCTATTGCTGCTTATGGATACCCCTCTTCTTACATGTAGAAATTTTTAACTTCTTCTCTAGCACTCCTGCACCTGTAAACTCAGGAGAAATGATAGGAGTTGCTACTATTCTCTTCCTCACTGGATCATTTTTCACCGCTGTAGGCTGTCTCGCATCCTCACTTACATCTAGCCAAATTATTGCGGCCATCGTCACATTTGGACTAATGCTTTCTCACCTTATTATTGGCTCTATTCCAGCACTTATGGGGAGCTCTTTTAGCGCTGCTGCTAGTGCCGAATTTTTCAGATACGTCGATTTAGGAAATCACATTAACACCTTCGGGCAAGGCCTTATTGATTCACGACCATTCGTATATTATCTCTCCATGACTCTCTTCACCCTTTTGCTAACGCACCACGTCGTAGATTACAGACGCTGGAAAAACTAATTTTTTACTACGATGTCGTCTCAAAATCAGGCCTCTCATACAGAACTTGAAACAGGAACTAGCTCACAAGATGAAGCTAAACCTGCAGCAAAATATTCAAAACCAGCCAAAATCAATCGTTTCGGAATTGGCGCGATGATTGTAATACAGCTAGTGCTCGCCTTCATCTCCGTTGGCCTTGTAAACTATCTCACTGCTGGTAAACACATCAGGAAAGATCTCACAAAGGACAGTCAATACACACTTTCTGATTACTCTCTAAAATTCTTAAAAAGTGATCTATTAAAAAACCGTAAAGACCCCATTAAAGTCTTTGTTATATCTAAACCAAATCCCTTTACCAGTATACGAATCACCAGTATTCTTGAAGAATATAGAAGGAATTCTGCCGCTGATATACAACTAGAATTTATTGATCGTATAAAAGATGCGAATCGACTCAATGCAATTGCTACCATTTACGACAAAAAATTTTACCAAGATACGATACTCATCGATGCACGAACAGAAGCTGAAAAAGCGATAACGGCCACTTCTAAGAACAGCTCTCCATCAGATAGAGAAACAATAGAACATGCATCTGCAGCACAAATCAATCGTACAGTAAGAAGCATCAGAGAATTCCCCATTAAATCTCTATACGTCACCGCCGAAGACAGTTCACGCGTAGTTGCGTGGCGTGATGAAAAAATTATAACCACTTATCTGCTCAGTGCTATAGAAGGCAAAGCCAGAAAATTTTATTTTATTGTAGATAAAAGCGAGGTCGACGATCTAGGTGAAGGATCACCAGCTTGGAGTACATTTAGCAGATTACTAGCTAGCCAAAATATTGAACTAGTACCTTACCAGATCTCATCAAACAAGCCAATCCCAGCTGATGCGGAAGGTATCGCCATTATTGGACTCGATGTAGACTTTGATGATGAAGAGATCAAAGTACTGGGTGAATACTGGGACAGGTACAAAGCAACGATGTTCATAACTATTAAACCAGAAGCTAAACTTGTAAAAATCCGAAGATTCTTAGCTAGCTACGGAGTCATGGTGCAGAAAGACCGTATTACGACTATGCAGAATGGACGTAAACTTACACAAGCACGCGGTTTATTTGTCCGAGGAAATAATATTACCAAAGGCTTTGGCGATCAAGCCACGCAGCTCGATGGAATGACGCGCTCCCTCAAATTAGTAAATGTGGATCAACTTGCCTCAAAAAACATCAATGTTTTTTCCGTATTGAACTCTGCTCCTGGCTGGTGGGGAGAGACAAATTATACGAAAGACAAAGCTAAGTTTGACCCAGGAAAAGACAATGGTACTGATCCAAGAAGCCCTCTCTCTAGACCAGTTCCCATCTCAGTTGCAGTTGTAAGAGGTAAAGAAAATGTTGACCGCACTAGAAGTCTAACCTCCAGAATGATTGTAATTGGCAATACTCAATTTCTAAAACCAAACAATATGAGAGAAGAGCTCACAAATTTCGTTATATCTTCCATCAATTGGTTAGCCGCCAGAGAAGAACTTGTAGGAACAATAGGAAGGAAGCCTATTCAAAATCAAAAAATCACGATCCCTGAAAAGCAAAAATCAGAAATCAATTTCGCCATTTTCACACTTCCATGTATCGCCGCCCTCTTTGCATTCATCGCTTGGTTTAATCGCCGATCATAATTAAACCCTTGAAAACATAGTTCAGTGCGAATCTTCACAACCATATTCCTAGCCGCCTGCGCCTCAGCACTCAGCTATTGGCTTTTTATAGATATCACAGAAGGCAACTCCACATCCTCTCTGAATGAAATGGGAGCAAGACCCATTGGCTCTTCGCTCTTTGATAAAAAAGCGCTTAGCAACAGAAAATCAATTTCTATTTCTTCTGCAGATACCGAAGAACATGTCTTCACGCTGGATAGATATCAAATCTGGAACTGTGAAAGCCCTTACAAAGATAGAGCCGATGGCATCCTAAAAATAGCTCCCTTATTGAATTTTACTAAGAATGCCGAAATAGTAGAAGCTATTCCCATCAGTGAAGTAGATATAGCAGATTATGGATTTGATAACGACTGGATCAGTGTGGCAATCAGAGATATTCATAAAAATATTATCGCAAGTTACAAGATAGGCATCAATTCTGCCTGGCACATTAATAAAAAGGCTAAAGACCATCGAGGTCTAGATGTCACAATCAGAATTCCCACCGTATACGTGATAAAGCAAAATGCTGAAGATGATGATATTCTTTACCTAGTTGCAGACCCATCAAAGACCATCCGCTCTCTCTTTAAAAACAAATTTGAAGAATTTAGAGACCACCGTCCTTTCGCGCTAAACAGAAAATACATGGAGGAAATTAGAATTAAACAAGTAGACCGTGAAATCGTGCTCGACCACTCAACGGCCGATTCTCCTTGGAGAATCTCAAAGCCTCTTGATCTTGAAGTAGACAAAAAATCTCTCCAAAAGCTCTTTTATAATCTCTCTAATCTAAAAGCAGTCAAACTACATTCTAAAAACTCTGTGACTCTACCAAAAGACACTAATAATTTAAAGCAGATCATTATAAAAGATTTTATCAACGATAAGGATGTTACACTAACTATCTACCCTCCTACGAATGACAAAGCGAAAACTACATATGCCACCATCAGTAATAGAGATGTAATTTTCGAGCTACCGACCCGGCCTCTCATTGGTTATAAAAGTAATATCTCCTCATTTCCAACCAGCGTTAATACTCTACGTGCACGCAACATGCTCAACATTTCCCGTGCAAATATACGAGGAATCATCATTAAAAAATCGAAGCAACAGCCTATCGTTGTAGCACGTCCTTCAGCAGGCTCTAAATATGAACTACTCACTATTGATGGTAAAAAGCTAGCACCAGATGAAGCCGCTATTGCAAATCTCATCGCGGTCATTTCTAAAGCACCTGTTAAAGCATTTATCTCAGATGCCGCCACAGATCTTAATCTTTATGGCTTTGATAAGCCTATATTCTCAGTGAAGATAATTCTACTCGCTGGAAAACCTCAAAAAATCTTCTTCGCTCGAAAAAATGGCAGATACTATGCCACTCAATTAAATAAAAGCGTGGTCTGGGAGGTAAACCCCATTTCCTATATGCAGATAGCTAAAAATGAATGGCAATGGAAAAACAAAATGATTTGGGATTTACAAAAACGGAATCTTACTCAGCTTACCGTCCAACAACGTGGTCAACAAAAAATCACAATTGATCATGACTACGGCGGCGATGTATTCAAAGCAAAAATAGCAGGCAAAGACGTCACACCCAAGATGAACCGGATAGAAGCAACGTACTTTATCAATTCCTGCTCTCAGCTCATAGCCAAACAACGACTTGGTCCTAATTACGACCCGGCGAAAAAGGCATTAAAGAACCCCGTATTTACAGCTACACTCACAACACAAGAACAAGATTTAGAAACAACAGAACTTACTAAGCATAATTATACTATCCAGATAGCGAAGCCTAGTGAATCAGCCACACGAGTAGCCTTCTACTATGCCAAGGCTAGTAATGACCCTGACTACTTCTTAATAACTCCAGCGACCTATAAACTCTTCACGACAGACTTTTTCAGTGAAGATTAATTTTCCAACTGACCTATGTCACTAGATATTCAGCATATCCGTAAGCAATTCCCTATTCTCTCTCAAAAAATAAATAATAGCCCCCTTGTCTATCTAGACAATGCTGCCACTACGCACAGTCCTCAATCTGTTCTAGACACCTCAGCGCGCTACTATTCTGAGATAAACTCTAACATCCACCGTGGCGCTCATTTCCTCTCAAGAGAGGCAACTGCGGCACACGAAGCAGCTCGTAAGACCATTGCAAAACATTTTAATGCTCGCCACAATCATGAGATTATATTCACCTCAGGAACAACAGATGGCATCAACCTCATCTCCACAGCCTTCACCCTATCTGGTAAAATAAAAGAGGGTGACCGAATTCTCATCTCCGCGCTAGAGCACCACTCAAACATCGTTCCTTGGCAAATGCTTTGCCAGCAAACGGGTGCTGAACTAGACATACTCCCCGTTACAGATTCTGGTGAGTGGCAGCTAACAGAAATCGACAATCTTCTAACAAAAAAAACAAAGCTTGTCGCAGTAAATCATATTTCTAATTCCTTAGGAACCGTCAATCCCATTGAGACCATCATTTCAAGAGCGAAACAAGTAGGTGCGCTCACGCTCATCGACGGTGCACAATCTGCTGCCTATTTAGACATCGATGTCCAGTCTCTAGGATGCGATTTCTATGTTTTTTCAGGTCATAAATGTTACGGCCCCACAGGGATTGGCGTATTATGGGGAAGAGAAGAAATCCTTAACGAACTTCCACCATACAAAGGCGGCGGAGAAATGATCAAACTCGTCACTTTCGAAAAAACAACCTATAACGAACTTCCTTTTAAATATGAAGCCGGAACACCAAATATAGAAGGAGCAATAGCACTCGCGGCAGCTTTTGACTGGATGAACGATATTGGGATAGGAGCTATCGGCAAGCATGAAGATAATCTATTGGATCTCGCCACTAATGCTATTAAAGAAATTGATGGTATAAAAATCTATGGCACAGCAGAAAAAAAAGCAGCTGTCTTATCCTTCAACATCAAAGGAATACACCACTACGACTTAGGAACTCTGATGGATCAAATGGGTGTTGCTGTTCGAACAGGCCATCATTGCTGCCAACCCCTAATGGCTAGATTTGGCATCCCAGGAACTGTCAGAGCTTCATTTGCAATCTACAATACAACTGATGAAGTAATGCTTCTCATTAATGCTATTAAGAAAGCTAAAATAATGTTAAGCTAGAGCAGAACTTAAATATCTATTATTTTGATCCATCCATCAGCCATCATTTCAGACTCCACAAACATAGGAAAAAACGTAACTATCGGTCCTTATTGCGTCATTGGAGACAATGTCAGTATAGGCGACAACTCCACGCTGAAATCCCACGTAGTCATTGATGGGCACACTACCATTGGAAAAAACAATCTCTTCTACCCCTTCGCAGCGATCGGTCAGCTCACTCAAGATTTAAAATATAAAGAGGAGCCCACCTATCTTATTATAGGCGATGGAAATACTTTCCGTGAAAATTGTACTATCCACCGCTCCACATCACCGGATACTCCCACTACCATAGGTGATGATAACCTTTTCCTATGTTACTCACACGTAGCACATGACTGTGTCATAGGAAGCCACTGTATCTTCTCTAACAATGGTTCTATAGCAGGACATGTAATCGTAGAAGATCACGTTATTCTATCTGGCCTCTCTGGAGTTCACCAGTTCTGTAGAGTAGGTGCACACTCTATTATTGGAGGCTTTACAAAAGTAGTTCAAGACATTCCCCCATTCACTATCGCAGACGGAAACCCTGCTGTTGTTAGAGCAATTAACCAGATCGGACTTCAGCGTCGTGGTTTCACGGCAGATGATATCGCCTTCCTACGCCGCGCCTATAAGCGCCTTTTCTTCAAAAAAGAAAAAAACCTCAAAGAAGCAATAGAAGATACCAAGCAAGCAGACTGCTACGTGAATGAAAACGTAAAATCCCTCATTGATTTCCTTGAAAAGAGTGAACGAGGTGTCACCAGATAAATGCTTGTGAAGTTAAATCTGCTATAGAATTATAAAATAACTGCTCTCTAGAATTCACCTAGATAATCCTCAAAATCTACAACCTAGATGATCTATTTGTTTTGAATAAGGGTAAGCCTATGAAAAAAAATAGAATTAAAACCATAAGTTTGTAAGATGAAATTTATACATCTAACAAAATGATATCAGCCAACGATATGATCAAATTTGATAACTCCTATATCAAGCTTCCTTCTCAATTTTATGAGCAAGTAGAACCAGCAAAAGTTCCAAATCCTAAACTAATTTCGATTAATGAAGAACTAGTCGCTGAGCTTGGAATAACCCCTGAATGGCTCAAATCAGAAGCAGGCCTGGCATTTCTCTCTGGAAACGAAATCATAGCAGGGTCTGAGCCGCTAGCGCAAGCTTATGCAGGACATCAGTTTGGCGGATTTTCACCGCAGCTAGGTGATGGCAGAGCTGTTCTCTTAGGCGAAGTTATCGACTCACTAGGCGCAAGAAAAGACATACAACTCAAAGGATCAGGCAGGACACCTTTCTCGAGGAATGGTGATGGAAAGTCTGCACTTGGTCCTGTAATACGTGAATATCTAATGAGTGAAGCTATGCACGCATTGGGCGTACCAACGACCCGGGCCATGGCTGCTGTTACAACTGGAGAAAAAGTACTTCGTGAAAAAAAGCTCTCTGGGGGGATTTTCATGCGTGTAGCTTCAAGCCACCTTCGCATTGGAACTTTCCAATATTTTGCAGCAAGGAACGATACAGATGCATTGCGCACACTAACTGAATTTGCACTAAACAGACATTTCTCGAATCTAAAAACCCCTCACTCCCCTGCTCTAGCACTATTAGAAAACGTTATCTCTGTCCAAGCCAAACTCATCGCACAATGGATGTCATTAGGCTTCATCCATGGCGTCATGAATACTGATAACTGTAGCATTTCTGGAGAAACTATCGACTACGGCCCGTGTGCGTTCATGGATAATTTCCATCCAGAATGTGTCTTCAGCGCAATTGATAAAAACGCACGCTATGCCTGGGGAAATCAAGCATCCATTGCACACTGGAATCTAACTCGTCTCGCAGAAGCTCTATTACCGCTGTTAGATTCTAACAAAAAAACGGCTATGAAAATAGCAGAGATAGCTCTAGATGGATACTCGGAAATATTCATCACACATTACCACCAATATTACGAAAAAAAATTCTCTCTAACAAATAAAGTCGCTACTGAATTTATTCAAAAATCACTCAGCATGCTAGCAGATCAACAAGTTGACTACACCATTTTCTTCAGAAAGCTAACTCAACTCGCAAACAAAGAAATCCCTAATCATGAACTTACTGATATCTTCTTAGATCCTAAGGTCTGTGAAGCATGGCTATCGCAATGGAGAAACCTGTTAGATAAAAATGAAATTTCTAAAATGAAGCAGGTAAACCCTATTCTAATCCCTAGAAACCACCATATAGAGGCTGCTATACAGGATGCTTACCAAGGGAACTACACACTATTTCATAGACTGAACAAAGCATGGAAAACTCCCTATGATGAAGATGACAACAATAAGGAGCTAGAAGCCGCACCACTCCCGGAAGAACGTGTTTCTCAGACGTTCTGCGGAACGTAAAATAACTACCTCGCCGTATTAAATTCATTCCCTCTTCTCATGATTTCCTCTTGAAATTCTCTAAGTTACTTTTAAGCTTTGACCACTATGAAATACATAAATCAACTAGTTCTAATCGGTGCTTTAAGTTTCCCTGCTATATCTCTTGCTGGTGAAATCAAAGCACCATCCACCGCAGCCACTGAAAAGACTATTAAATTATTCAATGGGACAAACCTAAAGGGGTGGAGACCAGATGTTCCTAAAGCTGATCACAATCCTACAATTAAGCCGAGCTTCACTGTACGTGATGGCAAACTTGTAAGCATGGGAAATCCTCAAGGCCACCTAATCACCAATGAACTTTATTCAAACTACAGATTAGTAGTAGAATATCGTTTTTCTGGTAAGAAAAAAGATGGCTCTATAAGAACAGGTAATTGCGGTGTACTAGTTCACAGCTCAACACCACGGGCTCTTTATAAAATGTTTCCAGCTTCTATTGAAGTTCAAATGCAATCTGGTCAAGCTGGTGATTTCTGGTGTATCGAAGAGAACATCATCGTCCCAAATATGGAGAAACGTCGGCCCAAGAAACCTAATCAAGCCTATGGTGGATCAAAGGGAGATGCACGTAACATAAAAAATCTAACCAATGATTCTGAAAAAAAACCAGGTGAATGGAACACTATGATCATCGACTGTGTAGGAGATGAAATCAAAGTTTGGGTTAACAATGATTTAGTCAATCACGGATCTAAAAGCACCGCAACAAAGGGTCAAATAGCATTACAGGCAGAAGGAACCGAAGTTGAGTTTCGTAAAGTAGAGCTCACTCCGCTGATGAAAAAATAGTATTTTCAATATACAAAGAGACTACAACAACTCATCTAAAACCTCTCTAACTGCGTTGCTCTTTACTAGACTAGCGCAGTTTTTTAGAGCCTAAAAACAATCTCATTCTCCCAACTTCTCAGTATAGGCTACCTTCGGTTTCCCTGTAGTTGTATCAATCTCACCTGAAGTGAACCACTCTGCCTTAGCCTTTCCGCCTTTTACCGTAATTCCTAGAAACCCACCCCTTACACCAAAATAACGATGATACTTAGGTTTATACCCTGATGAACCTCCATACATATGTTCATCATTGATTGGTCCGCAGCCTAATTCTAGAATTCCTGTTTTAGGGTCTTTCGAACAATATTGCCAATGCCTATCACCACAAATCACATAGGCATTTTTTTGATTCTTGATAAAATCTCTAAGTTCCTGACCTTCACTTAAAAATGCTTCATTTGAATGATTATCCGACTTCCCTTTTTTATCTGGACCAACAATTGGCCCTGGGCTGATGATAAACTTATATTTTGCATCAGACGCTATGATCGTCTCTTTCAACCACGCTTTCTGCTCCTTACCTAAAATAGTTTTATCAGAACCATCTTTCATTCTGTTACTAGAGCGGAAATCACGATTCTCAGTCATCCAGATCTGAACGTCTCGCCCCCAGCGAATAGTGCGATATGTCTTCTCTCCCATCGGCACTTGCTCACGAAATAATCTGAGCCCTCTCTTAAAGGTAAGCTCACCATATTTCTGCCCTGCCCAGCAATCATTTTTCAGCGTATCATGATCATCCTTCATAAAATAAGAACTCACGCAGCGATGAAATTTCTGATTATATCCGTAAGAAAACATCAGATTCCACTTCGCCCGTGCTTGTTCAATATTTTTACATAAAGGAGCTTTATCGTAATAGAGAATATCTCCCGTATGGACGAAAAAACTAGGCTTAAAGTCTAACATTTGCTTGTACGCTAAATGCCCTTCTTCTCCCGAATCAATACTTCTAATCGCCTGACAAGTAGAAACGATAAATCTAACAGGTGGTGCGTCATGCTTAGATGGGGCTGTATTAAACTTACCGCTCACATTAGAAGTCACAGTTGCATCATTTGTTTTTCTAGCTTCAACTATATACTCATAACAATGGTGTGCATGTAAACCTTCCACTTTAAACTGATGGATAAAATCATTCTCTACAGATACTTTTATCCACGGTGTTTTGTGTTCTCTGACTGCTTTACCCATCGCCCAATATCTGACTCTCGCTTCCCCTACCACTCCTGGCACTACATTCAGAGGCATATTTATGATATCTTTTTGCTTACTCAGCAGCCCTTTCGTTAAAATAGGTAAGGCTTTGAAGTCAGCTTTTTTGTTTTTTGTAAGCCTAGTCCATATAATAGCCGAATGCTGACCTACCTCACCCACCTTCACTCCACTCGCAAAATACGGAGCCTCACTGTGAACTATCGTCGTCAATATAAAAACAACAGCTAACACCCTAGATACAGTAAATTTTTTCTTCATTATTTGATATTTTCTTTATTAAAAAAACCTGCCATGAGTGAACATAACAGGTTAAAGTTTATATTGAAAACTATCTAATGACAACTTCCAAGTCGGATTTCAATACAAGCGACTAAGAGATCAGATCTGGCCAGTCTTCTGTGTGAAAGAACTTACCTTCGGGCTTATCGATACGCTCATATGTGTGAGCACCGAAGAAGTCACGCTGCGCCTGGAGTAGGTTCGCAGGAAGCCTTTCTGCACGGTAGGCGTCATAGTAGCTAAGTGATCCACCAAATGAAGGAACAGGAATGCCATTTGTAGCAGCTAGTGCTACCACTTCTCTCCAGTCCTGCTGACCTGTATTTAAAATCTCAGTGAAGAATGGGGCAAGCATTAGATTAGTAGGCTGAGAATCGCCTTCGTATGCTTCTGTGATACGGTTTAAGAAGCGTGCACGAATGATACATCCACCTCTCCAGATACGAGCAATCGCGCCTAGATCTAGATCCCAGCCTTTATCTTCCCCTACCTTAGAAATAAGATCGAGTCCCTGTGCATAAGAGACGATTTTGGAAGCATAAAGTGCATTCCGCACCTTCTTCACAAGCTCCTCTTTAGTCATTCCCTTTAGCTCGAAGTCCCAGTTACTCGGTCCTTGCAGAACACCAGAAGCTACCTTACGTTGCTCTCGGAGTGAGGATAAAATACGTGCTTCTACAGATCCTGCAATTGTTGAGAATGGCACCGCCTGCTCCACAGATCCCATTACCGTCCAGCGGCCCGTTCCCTTTTGTCCGGCCTTGTCCACGATGAGGTCAACGATGTCTTTTCCTGTTTCAGGATCCTTCTGCTTGAATATATTAGCTGTGATTTCGATCAAGAATGACTCTAAATCTCCCTCATTCCAGTCCGCAAAAATTTCTGCCTGCTCTTCGTTACTAAAGCCAGCAGCCTTAAAAATATTGTACGCCTCACAGATAAGCTGCATATCACCATACTCGATTCCATTATGCACCATCTTCACAAAATGACCCGCGCCACCTTCACCAATGTGAGTCACACAAGGAACTCCTTCTACTTTTGCTGAAATAGACTCAAAGATAGGCTGCATTACCTCCCACGTGCTTTCTGGTCCACCTGGCATGATGGATGGCCCCTTGAGAGCCCCCTCTTCTCCGCCTGATACTCCAGCTCCTATGAAACGAAAACCTTTCTCTGAAAGATACTTCTCTCTACGCTCAGTATCAGTGTATAGTGTGTTTCCTCCATCGATGATGATATCATCTGGATCTAACAAAGGAATAAGTGATTCGATGACAGCATCCACTGGTCTACCAGCCTTAACCATGATTTGAATCTTACGCGGAGTCGCTAAGCTATTCACAAAGCCTTCGAGTGTCGCTTCTCCTACTAAATTCTTATTCGGATTCTCTGCGATGAAATCTTCCATCACAGAAGTAGTGCGATTGTAGACAGATACTTGGAACCCTCTACTCTCTACATTTAAAACTAGATTTTGCCCCATCACTGCGAGACCGATCAGACCGAAGTCACTTTTTTTATCACTCATATGTTTATTGATTAGCCGTTTATTAAAACTGAAATTATAGCTGTTGCGGGCGTATTATCTACAAAGTTCATTTTTACGCAACGAGAAGTTGCCGTAATGTCATACTTTATGCACACTACTCACAGATCACGTGAATATTCCAAACTCCATAACAGCATTTCGACTTTTCCTCACTGCTATTTTCATAGCAGCTATTACTCTAAAGCAGCCATGGGCGAACATCCTCGCGCTAATCAGCTTTATCATCGCGGCTGCCTCAGATTGGTTTGATGGCTACTTTGCCCGTAAGTTAAATCTCGTAACCTCATTAGGAAAACTCTTAGATCCACTGGCAGATAAAATTTTAGTAGCTGCTGGATTCATCTATTTAAGCTCAAACTTTGACATCCAAGGCCTCTGCCCAGTCTGGGTCACTTGCGTGATTATTGGCAGAGAATTTATGGTCACAGGGCTTCGCCAAATTGCTGTCGAGCAAGGAGTCGTCATCGCAGCAGATAGACTAGGAAAATGGAAAACAGCCTTTCAGCTCACCTTCATTATCACCTGCTTGACCTATATAAGTTTTAGAGAAATAGAGGATCATAATTGGTTTAGCCAGTTTTTCTACACTCTTTCCAAACCAGAAAATCACCTTATGCCTATCACACTCTGGGGCGCAGTGACACTCACACTCATCTCGGGCTGGAACTACCTCTGGAGAAGCAAAGAGCTGCTCAAAAGCTAAATCTCTCTAGTATATTATGAACCATTTTAGCGATAGAAATCCGTCTGCCATCCATATCATTCTCCCTCAAATCTATCCATAATCTACCGCTCCCAATAGTAGAAAAAAGTGATGGGGTTTAAAGCGGATACCCTGGATAACTGTTTTTGTATCTATCGTCACGATAACCACATGCTTCTTATTTGCATCCAATTCATTTATGCAAAGCTGATGTCTATTTACATGTGCAGATGTCCTATCTGGGTTCTAAACCCATCCACGCAACTGCTCTATTAATCAGCTCATCATAATTTATAACATTAGCACGAATGATCTTAGCTTCTTTGACTAACTCCTGTTCTTATTCAACCTATTGTTCTAAATTTCTTAGGCCAAATCCTAAACCATCCCAAGTACATTTTTCCGTTTTTACCATTGCAGTGATTTGTAATAAATGATTAAATATTAGTAAGTCTTAAATATATAATTATCTCTATTACTCATCATGAATCAGCAAATCAAGTCCCAAGATAAAAGCCGGATCTATGACCACTGTGTCCTCGTTCTAAATAGGAATTGGCAAGCAATATCCATCATCAATCCTGCAGACGCATTCTCTCATCTCATCGCAGGAAATGCTAACGGTCTCGACATAGATACTGAAAATAATATGAACCCCATTGCTTGGGATAAATGGATGAAACTAGAGCTCCGTGAAAACGACAACTCCATAGGCACTGCTAGGGGGCGCGTAAGAATCCCCTCTATCATTATTCTCAAAAGCTTCGATAAAGTCCCCATCTTCCGCCCTAAGTTCGGCCTAAAATCAATATGGCTCCGTGATGGTGGAATATGTCAATATTCTGGAAAAAAACTCAACTTCTCTGATGCAAGTATTGACCACATCATGCCTCAATCACGCGGTGGTGAAACTAGCTGGGAAAACTGTGTGCTTTGTGAACGCCTGCTCAATTCGCAAAAAGGAGATAAAACACCAGCTGAAGCTGGGCTGAGACTCCGCTCCACACCTCGAGAACCTAAATCCGTACCAGTGACTCTCACCTTGAAAAATACTATGGGAATCAAAGAATGGCAGTTCTTCTTAGTGAATAAAGCAGCCTAAAAATACATCGATCTAGAGTCCCCCTATAGCAAATTCTAAATATATTTTTAAACCATGTGTCTTTTTATTCACATTAAAAGGTTTACAACAGAGCGTAATTTCTGAAATAACACACATGTTGCGAGGGCAAATGCTTATCGAACTTTAGCATTATCTCAAAACACTATTCTACCGCAACTAATGATAACATGGACAATAAAATAGTAAAAACAATGATCGGTGCCGTAGCTCTAACTGGCACAGTAATCGCAGGCCCAATAGCAATGGAAACCGCCCCAGAACCTTCTCCTACAGGAGACTTCTGCAAATCTCTTAAAGGATTTGGCAAACTCTACAAAAATAAGAGCAATCCTTACATACAAGAATTCGCTATATCTGGTAGATTTCATTACCAAGCAGCCTATCATGATGGCTCAGACTTTGCTAATAATAGCTCTAACGACACGCATTCAGAAATCCGCAGAACACGCCTCGGATTTAAACTCAAAGCCCTCAATGGTTTTCAACTCAAAGCAGTCGTAAATCTTGAAGATGGCGGAGACAAAGACTACGGCTTTGGATACACTAATTTTGATACAGTTTCTCTAGGCTACAATTTCGGTGATCTTGGCCCTGTTAAAGATTTTTCACTCTCCTACGGTCGCCATAAGCACACCTTATCCGGAGAAGCTCACGAGTCATCTAATAGAATGAAAACTGTGGAACGAGCAAATATCTCTAACTTCTTTTTCGGATCATACCGCCCTACTGGCTTCGTTGCCTCTGGTAAAGTATCTGACGTGAATCTAAAGCTCGGTTTATACAGCACAGATGAAGACTCTAGCGGTAGTAACACAGAGTTCCTTGGAGGCTGGAATGACGGAGTTGCATACTACTTGAATGCCAAGTGGAATAAATTTAATTTTGACTTCTTATACAACAATGTTTCCACAGGTGATGATGACCTCTTCGGGCATGACTGGTCTACATCTCTCTCTTACAATACAAAAATCGGTAATTGGGATATGCTTGCAAATGTCGTCTACGGTCAGCTGACCGATGGAGATGGCGTCTATGGCCTCGTTCTAATGCCCTCTAAATTCATCATACCTGAAAAACTTGAGTTTGTAGCACGTTATCAGTTTGCTGCCTCAGACGGAGATAACCTAAGGCTATCTAGACGTTATGCCAGAGGCACAGAAGGAGGAAGAGGCGATATGAACCACTCTATCTACGCAGGTGTCAGCTACCACTTCTGTGGCAACAACAGCAAACTCCTAGCAGGTATAGAGTATGAAACTCTAGATAACAAAGCTGGTGATAGCGCAGATGCTACGACACTCTGGCTCTCATACAGAATCTTTTTCTAGGTTGTATTTCGATAACAAATAGATTTTTTTTTCCACGCAATTTCTCTATCGAGAAGTTGCGTTTTTTTTGACTTAGTACATAGCTTAAAAATAAAAAGCATCACCAAATATAATTAAAGTATAATCTCACCATAAACAACGATGAAAGAACCACTCAAAGGAAATATGACAAAGCAAATACAGGACAATATTACTCCTCATTTAGTTCTAGCCGACTTAATGGCTGGGAATGCCAGATTTGCCGACGGCAAGATTACAGAAATAGATATTCCAGCCCAAAGGGATGCTGTAAAAACAGGGCAATTTCCTAAAGCTGTCATTTTATCATGCCTAGACTCTAGAGTACCTGTAGAAATGATTTTCGATCAAGGTTTCGGAGACATCTTCGTAGGCCGCGTGGCAGGCAACATTGAGAGCTCAGAGCTATTAGGCTCCATGGAATTTGCTACAAAGCTAGCTGGCGCTAAGTTAGTCATGGTGCTAGGCCACTCTCACTGTGGTGCAGTGAAAGGAGCGTGCGACGGAGCTGAAATGGGACACCTAACAGAGCTACTCGCCAAAATAATGCCTGCCGTTAACGCAGTGAAAGGCCATGAAGCTGAAGGGAGAAACTCTCAAAATGATCAGTTTGTAGCAGATGTAGTAGAGCAAAATGTTAGAATAACCGTAACGAACATTCGTAAGAAAAGTAACATACTGCGAGCTTTAGAGGAAGCGAGTCAGATTATGATTGTCGGTGGTGTGTATGATCTAGAGACAGGTATCGTAACTTTTATAAAATGAATTCATTAACTTTATTCATTCTTTTATTTTCTTCATCTGGTTATACTATAGCTAAACGATCAGAAACACAAATTTTTACTCAAGCTCGTTCTTCAAATCCTTATTAGGACTGTTAAAAAATTAATTTTCTAACAGCCCTATATAAGTATCATTATTTTTCTATTTCTTTTCAACGATTGGCTTCAGTAACAATATTTTAGAATGATATTTTTTAGGAATTTTTTCCCAATTTTTTCTTTCTTGGATATTCCCTTCAAAAACTTTTTTTCTTTTATTATCTCTAATTTCAAGCATCACTCCTTTGCAAGTATTTTTCATTACATAAACACCATTTTCATCTTTAGTTTTAACTATTTTGCCCAGATGCCCTGCTAATTTAATTTTTTGTTTCCCCTTCTTTGTTGAAAAAGGAATGATTTTGTGGTCTATACCGTTAACTCGTAAAAGTAAGCCTTTTTTATCGTTTTTAGATATCACATTCGTTATTTCTATGATTCCTCCTTTAGCATCTAACTTTAACGCTTTAGAATCACACATCTTTATTACATATTCATTTTTTCCAAGTTTTACATTCTTAATTTCTTGTCTCCCATTCCTAAAATAAGTAACTGTTACAGATTCTCCTACTTTGTAATGACTCAGTAAAGTAAGTAATTGACCACGATTTACCAGCTTTTGATCATCTAATTTATAAAGCACATCATGAACTCTTAGCCCTGCTTTAGCTGCTGGAGAATTCTTACTGACGGCATTAATAGTTAAGCCCATCCCCTTCAGTAAATTTAACTGTGCAGCAGTCACCACATCTACTTTATTTATGCCAACTCCAATATAGACATTATTCAAGTTAGTTTTACTAGTTAGAGCCACATCACATTTGCCTCCTTGCAAATCACATTTACTTATTTTCACACGACACTTGCCTCCTTTAACTTCAATACGCTTACATGTAAGAACTTTCTTACATATACGAACTTTCTTACATGTACGAACTTTCTCACATATACGAACTTTCTTACATGTACGAACTTTCTTACATGTACGAACTTTCTCACATATACGAACTTTCTTACATGTACGAACTTTCTCACATGTACGAACTTTTAAAGGCACAGAGGAGATATTAATTTCGCCTACTTTTACACGACATTTGCCTCCTTGCTTATTACATTTGCCTATTCTCCCACGATATATGCCTCCTTTAACTTCAATACGCTGACCTGGAATAACTAAAGGCACAGAGGACTTATCCATTTTAAGTTCTTTAGTTACGCTTTGGATATTGATCCTCTTATTTTTACACTCACGTTTAGCATTTACGATATTTAACGTACTTGCTAAACTCGCTATTATTATTATTTGTTTTATCTTCATTTATTTATTTGTTTGTTTGTTCGTATTAATAAATCATTATTGGGATTAAATATTCCTCTTTCCTAGACTGTATAATTTCAACTGTATTACCTTCAACGTCAACACTGTCCTTATCCGTCACAAGGAAATGTATTTTCCTAAAAGGTTTATCTTCGAGGTAATAAATAATTTCATTATTAGACCCTTCTACTTGATAATAAATAGTTTCTGGCTCCACTTTCTGATCGTTTTTTTCTACAACAAGGCTATTTTCATCCTCAAAAGATCTTATAATTTTTTGCGGAGCATCAACAATATCTTGATCAGTTAATCCTCTTTTTTCATTATTTATATTTAAAGACATGCCCCAAAGAATAGTGGCCATAATCACAGCTACAGCTGCCACTGACATCCAATATATTTCATATTTTTTAGACTCTACCTTTTCACCATATAAAAGCTCTTGCTTCTGCTGATTGGTTACTTTAGCAGGACGTAATTCTCTCAGTTCATTTTCTAAATCTTTCCAATCGTTCATCGGTCTTCCCTTCTATTTTTGTTCTTAACTCTAACATCGCTTTTTGGTAGCGGCTCATTACTGTCGATTTAGATGAATCTAGCAGCTCAGCAATCTGTCTAAAACTCAGCTCATTCCAGATATATAGCACCACCACCTCTTGGAGCTCTTCGTTTAAATTTCCTAATTCCTGTAAGAGCATTTTTTGAGATTCTCTAGCCTCAACATAATTCTCAAACCAACTATGTTGATTACCCACTTCGACATCGACAACATTTAACTCACCATATTGCTTCTCCCTTGACTTCCTACGCTCTAAACTGCGATAAAAATCAATCGCTCTTAATTTAAGTCTTTTGCACAAAAACGGATAAAACTCAGCATCATCTATCTCGGTAAAATTCTCTGCATGCTTATTGATAACCCAGTGTAAGATATCCCACGCATCTTCGTCGTTTCGTGATTGCCAACGCACATAAAGTTGCAATTTATCCAAGTGCCCTTCAACCCAACGACTCCAAATCTCTTGATTCGTTAAGCTTTTAGTTGATTTCTTTTTCCAGAATTCTCCCATCATAGTATAAGCGACACCATATTTAAAGCGTCCGAAACAAAATAGAAAAAAATTTACAACATCTTAGGATTATAAGGAATAACAACCCAAAAAGCGACTGTTAAAAATGACCGTCGCGAAAAAAATAAAAGCCCTGAAGCTATTTAGCTCAGAGCTTTTATAAATTTAAAAAATGATTTTAAGATCTTCTTCTACTTCTTGGTATACGGTAACGAAGAATCCTGTAGAAAAATGAGAATTCTTCCATCCGTTGTTTTCACATAACCTTTCGTGTATTCGACTTTAGTTTCCTTCCCTGTCTTATCAGTAAAGTAGTAATGTCCCATCGCAATCGCTTTATTTCCAAACATTTTCACATTATAATTATCGAAACGAACTTTCGTCCACGGTTTAAGAGCAAACCCTTTATCTTCTTTGTATTTAGGATTTCCTGATACGAAATAGGATAAAGTTCCTTCTAAGTCAGGTCTGAATGGTGTCACTGAGGCTAAAGTAGGCTTGAACTGAATAGGGCCTAATTCAAAAGCATAAGCTTTCTGAGCTGCTTTTTTCGCTACTGCGGCAGCTTTATCACCAGCAGCACCTATAGCTACTACTGCATCGCCCCACATCTTCTGAGCTGCTCTTATATCAAGTGCGGTTATCTTAGGGCCTGTAGGCAACTCTCCCTCATGCTGCGCTAATTTTGCCTCACTCGCATTAAGTAACCCTACTGATATCACACCTGCTAAGCCACTACACAATATTGTTTTTATTGATAATTTTTTCATCAAGTAATGTTAGCACAAAAATTTAACATGCAAAATTATTATTGTTATTTATTTCGTGACAAAAACGTTGTTATTAGTAGGTCAAAATTAACTTTCTAATGAAAATATCACCCAGGATCATTTAATCAAAAAAGGCACACCATCTAGGCGTGCCTTTAAAAATAAATGATAGTAATCTAAAAAGATTATCTTGAGTAGAGTTCAACAACGAGCTGAACGTTTACACCATGATCCATATCCTCTTCTTCAGGAATACGAGCTACTTTACCCTCCATCGCAGTGCGATCAAGTGTGAGCCAATCTTTAAGAGGAACTGCCTGAGTTAGGTCAAGGGCGCGAAGTCCAAGTTGCTGTGAAGCAGCTCTCTCTCCAACCTTGATCACATCACCTGGCTTGCACTGGTATGATGCAACGTCAGTTTTAGTTCCATTTACAAGGATGTGTCCGTGATTGACCAGCTGACGTGCAGCTGAGCGTGTATTTCCAAGTCCTAATCTGTAACAAACGTTATCTAGACGAGTCTCAAGAAGCTGAACTAGGATATCACCAGTAACACCACGACGACGTGCTGCTTCTGCGTAGTATCCACGGAACTGTTTTTCAAGAACTCCAAATTGGAAACGAAGTTTCTGCTTTTCGCCTAGAGCTACTGAGTATTCTGACTTCTTCTTACGTCCAGCTCGGAATCCGTGTTGTCCTGGAGGGAAGTTTCTGCGCTCAAGTGCCTTTGATGGTC
>JAVCKV010105382.1:0-20153 GCA_032274145.1 Herpochondria borealis | reverse complement strand
TCCCAGAGATCCAAGATGGTGAGTAGTTTTGTGACTTTTCTTTTCATTTGCATGTTATCATTTTTCTTCTTTCATACACACTATCTCCGCGAAGATTCTCGTATCAACCGAAACCAGTGATCCAGTCGTTTTACGAGCTGTAAACGCCACTCTTGAAAACATCCTCCAACGACTGCATCTTGACTCCATAGTTGTTGTAAGAATCATTCAAATCGCTTCCGTCGTTTCCTCGTGCAGGCTCACCCATCAAGTGGAATTTGAAGGCACCAAAGAATGCACCGACATCACCATCCAATCCTTTCTTCAGCATTTCGGTCTCTTCCTTTTTGGCCTGTTCAGGATCCATATACGTGACTTCGAAGCGTTGACCCAAAGCGTCACCCAACAGTTGAGTGGCATCATTGAATGACATGTAATCGCCTTGTACGGAAAGGGTGCCACCGCTTGCCAACTCGGGATCTGCCAATGCCTTGGCCAAAACAAAACCAATGTCCGAACGGCGGGTCCAGGTAATCTTGTCATTGCCGTCACCGATCCAGGTCACTTTCTTTTCCTGCAAGTCGGTAAAGAATCCAAAGATCCAATCGGAAAAGTACCCATTGAACACGGTGAGAACAGGCATGCCTTCCTTTTCAGCGACGTCGAGAACGGCCTTCTTTCCAGCCAAAAAGGGAAATTCGGTACCCCAGCGACGATAATCGACACCAAACTGAGATGGTACAAAGAGGGAAGCGCCAGCCTTTTTGGCAGCCCGCAGAATGTTGGCTTCCAGAGCCACCATGTCATTCCCGCTGAGCGTTGAGACAACAACCTTGGCATCGTCCAGTGCTCCTTCAAGAGCCTTTGAGTCATTCATATCTTTGACTTGAACCAAGTCCCAACCGAGCTTTGTCAAGGCTTGTGCCTTCTCGCTGGATGGATCTCGAACGACAGCCTTTTTGGCATCAAAATCTTTCGCCGTGACGAGACCCTGAGCAATTTCCATTCCAAGGCCACCCGTGGCTCCGAACATGTAGAGAGTATTGTTTGATTGAGTCATATTTTTTGTGAAGATTCGTTGAGTCTGATGTGTTGTATTGTTTGTTTTTGTGAGGGAATAATGATATAAATTCCTTCTGGATCGGCGCGGCGAAGAATTTGCCGCCGATCCTTTCGATGAATATGCTTCGAATATAATCTTACATTTGTTCGTGACTCGATCGTTGGAACCCCTTACAAACCGAGAGGGAAAAGGGTCCCAATTCGGGACTCAAGTCGGCGAAGGCGCACATCTCCGGATCGCCGATGTACTATTGTTCGTTGTTGTTCCTCAAAGAACAACAACGAATGGTGTGCCAGTGTGGAAGGAGCAACAACGAACAATGCTCGAAATGCTTCGACCCCAACCCTGCGAGCGCGAAATCGCTCATAGCGCAACTATTAGGCAAGATATTGTAGGTCCCTACGGAGCTGAGGGAACCGTCGCACACTCTAGTTAGTTTAGCTATCTCAACATTCATATTGCTACCCACTACGTGCTCTATTCAGTCTTAAGTCGAGAGTTAGCTATTGTAACTCCTCTCATTGAACATGGTCATCCGCGTGGCATGCGATAAGATCAGATATGTCGAAACAACATGGCAACTGACCAAGCGTTGCAGTTGATGGAGACCGTATCGCGGCAGGAGGGAAAGTTGCAAAAACCATAGGATTAGATTAGAGTACGTTAACGTCTTGCTCGAGGAGTGTGGAGCCCGGAACGCCACATTATGGCATTGTTGCTACGAGTCGTAGCTACTACTAGTCAGCTAGAGGGGAGAGCGCGCTAGGTGCCCTGCTCGCTAAACAAGATCCAACTTCAAAGAGAGGAGAGAGAGAAACGCTACGAGAAAGCGCGCCCTGCTCGCTAAACAAGATCAAACTTCAAAGATATTTTGGGACTTAACCCGGCTGGTGCCACAACGTCAGAGCTAAATTGCTAGCGATTCGCTTTCAAACTAATTCACTTAGGATTCCGCATCCGTTGGAGTCGAGGGAATGAAATTTGTCTGCTGCCCTACTTGTTGTTGCCAAGCACCAAATCTAGAGTCGCACAAAAAAGAGTTCAGAAAGGTAAGGAGTCAATCAAATCCAATTTCATCATGAACATTACGAACATTCCCGACGAGGAGGTCAAGTCTCTCCCAATGGCGGACTACCGCGGTAGCGACAATACCAAGGATGGCATCATGACCGACAAAGACGTTGCCATGTACACTGAGGGCTACGTCAAAGCAAGGGTCCGTCGTGGTGTTATCCGCACTAGCACCATTGCTCTCCTCTTGATTTTCATGATGTCTATGGTGCTTGGTTTTCATGCCCGCTCTCGCGGCGGGGGAGGTAAAGTTTTTGAAGCTGTGAGCGAAGACTATACGTTCTCGCAGCACACCAATGAGGAAGACAAAGGAACAACCGACATGAGCGTTGGTGGTGCTGATGATGGCAAGGGCAGCAGGAACTTGCAATCTTGTTACGAGTTTACGCAGGTAGTGGCTGATCGTGACTTGTACGAGGCAGCCTACAGGTGCCTCAATCTCATTTTTGGCGTGGGATGTTCCTCGGGTGACTTTGACTTTGTTGACTACTATCAGATCATTTACGGAGGTAATTGGTACGTGTATTGCCGTTGCGACTGTTAGGCGTAGCACGAGATGATGACGACGACAGGACAGTGGAGCTAGCACACTTTTGAGGCAAGGAAGGCGTTCGTTTTGACGAAAGATGGCTGCCAGCGTCGGAATGAAGAACGTATGATAACGACAATGACATTAGAAGAACGACTTTTATACCCAGCACCTATCACCTGCTTTGCGCAGAGGTACGCTCTTGCTTGTTGTCCACAACCTTTTAACTGAGCGCTGCTGATGGCAGACTCGAATGTAGACAAGACTGAATCCATCAACCAATCAGCAAATCATGAGTAGACTCAGCGAATGAGACTGCCTGTTACTAGCCTGGACACTTGATACCTCCAGGATACTCCTACAGTAGAGACGTAGTATCACTTCATTCGAGAGAGGGAAAATACCAGGCGCATTTAACTAACCAGCCTCCGTTAGACTCAAATATCCCTGAACGTGCAGGAAATGCTTCAAGTCGAACCACGCCAGGGCGAAATCATAAAGAAGAAACTCGCAACTACGAGTTAGACACACCAGTTAGCCACACAAAACAACAAGTAGGTGTCCGTTCGATCAATCCACCGCTACAATCCATTCTCCTTGGCTCCGTCGCGTCTTTGGATGAGAAGAAGAACGAGAAGCCACTCGCATTCCGGCCAAGCTCATTCGGTCGCTCCCGATCAAGAAACGATAGGGCAGGCGCATTTTAAAAAGTGGCTGTTGGTGTAAAACGCATCAGCTGGAAGATGCTGAATCTGTAGGGTTTATGCGCTGCGACTAACAATTTTACAGTCGGCCATGACGTCGCCTGGTTACACAATCTCGATCAGTGGGAAGCAAGGCCTTCTGTCCTAGAATCGGAATAGTCTCTTGTATTGTTGTATTCTATAGCCAACGTATCTAGATGAATGCGTAGGTAGAGAAATCAGCTTAATGCCTTTCCGCATGGGCGCAGCAATTGCCGCGCGCTATCGTCGCCCCAGGTATGTGCGACCTTGAGGGATTCCTCAAGGTGCGACATGCACTCCGTCTTTTCATTCTAGTGCGACACGCCCAACACGCCCCGCTCTTTCCATGGTATCAATCGTGCCAATCAAAGAAGAGGAACAACTGTTTGGCCCAGTTCCATGGATCGATAGCGCAACTCTACAGCGAGGGACAGTTGAATTGACGAGTAGTAGAGCCTCGTTTACCATTTCAGAAGCGCGAAAGGAAAAAGACATTGCTTCTTTATCAAGCAACAACGACTGTAACATGTATTGTGGCGCACCTGTGGAACTGCTTCACTCCGCAACCATAACGGCAACTGCAGATATACTAGATTGTCGCGAGGGGTATAGAGTGCTTCTAGAGAGTTATCAAACTCCGAGGTATCAGTATCATGTACTCCAAACGCAAACACCACAAAAATGGATGCAACTCCTTCATGTACTCCAAACGCAAACACCACAAAAATGCATGCAACTCCTTCTCGTTCACCGTCGAATTCTCTTCTGAAACATAGGGTGTCGCTTGGAATTCTTGCCTCGCTTAACTGCAGCGCTGGCGTCGGATAGAGCTGCTTCGTCGGCATTGGTTTTTCGAATGGCGATGTCCTCGTTGCGCTGATCCTGCTCCATGTCTGCTTTAGAATCCATGACGTTATCCAAGAGCTCCTTATCTTGTTCTGGAGTTGAGTAGGCATAATTCTCCGTCTCTGCCAAGGCGTTGGCCTTTTCAACCAAATTAGTAACGATTTTGAAGGTATATCCCTGATCAACGAGATATTGTTGACGTTTTGCACTGTAAAACATTTCTTGTGTGTCTGTGCTGACCAGTGTGTAGAAAAAGGCATTGAAGGAGCTGCGATTTGATCCATCGCGGGCTGTAAAGGATTTGGGACGTAAAATACGACCCAGTCGTTGGGCTTCTTGTCGCCGCGAACCAAAGTGTGACGATACTTGGATGATCACATTGGCTTCGGGCAAGTCGAGCGACGTATCTCCCACTTTGGAAATGCAAATGGTCCGCAATTGTTCGCTAGTACGAAAGAGACCCAAAACAACTTGACGTTCCCATTCCGGCGTGTTACCGTAAATGAGTGGCCGCCCAAGAGTCTTGGCATAGAGTTTGAGTGAATAGACGAGATCTGAAAATATGATAATCTTGTCGCCTCGAGCTTCGTGATAGCGCACCAAATACTCCGTCGCACGCAACTTGCTCGGATTCAAAATGTACAAACTCTGCTTCAAACGAGCATTGGACGCTCTCAAATACTCGTTCATGAAGGGACCCGTCATGGGGCACCAAACTTCGAGGCACTGTACGTTGGCAAGGTATCCCTGTGCGGTCAAATCCATCCAATTGGCTTCGTACAATTTGGGCCCAATCAAGAAATTCAAGTCGGAAATCAAATCATCTTCTCGCACCAGTGTCGCTGTCAATCCCAAGCGGCAATGGGCCTTGACGGACCCCACGACGCGTCGAAACATTTTGGCTGGCACAACATGTACTTCATCCATCAAGAGCAATCCCCATTCACGACCTGTAATGACATCCATGACTTGTTGAGACTCGGCGGAGCGTTTTCCAGAATAGGACACCATGGTGTAGGTTGTCACCAAGACACACGCTTCCGGTGGAATCTTGTCTTTGCGATCTGACGTAAAGACACAGATGCGATCATTGGGAATGTTGGTCCATAATTGGAATTGATACTTCCATTGCAAGACGGACACTGCATTGGTGCAAAGTGCCACACATGATTTCTTGATCGTTTGGGCTGCCGTGACACCTGTGAGGGTCTTTCCAGCACCACAGGGCAAGACAATAATGCCAGAACGTGCACGACCATTGCCAAACATTTTCGCTAATGAGCGTTCTTGATAACGTCGAATCCGAGTATGTGGTTTGAGATCAAAGTGGTCCACGTTTGGATTGATTTGATCGTTGCGAAAGTCGTATTCTTCCATGAGAGGATAATCTAGTTCAATCGCTTGGCGCTTGACCTTCTCAACAGCATCTCCCCTGATTTGAAAACGCACGACTGTAGTCTGCTTCTTATCCTTGCTGTCGTCTGCATCGTCGTCTGAATCATTATCATCATCATCATCATCCAACTGGTGTAAATTCTCCTTCATTTCTTCCGCCTTGCCTTGAACTAAAAACCCATCCACATTGCCTAATTCTTCCTCTTCTGTGATTCGAGATTGCGCAATCACTGGATCACGCAGCAAGTCTCTCAAAACTTGTGTTTGTTCACTTTCGACGTAAAATTTGTTGTGCTTGAGCACCAACTTGGCCTTGCCGTACTTTGCCGTACAGTCGGAAATAAACGTGGTAATCTCTTGCGGCAACTTGTTCTTGGACATGCGTTCTAGCACTGAAAGGATGCGGTCTGTATCTATATTGGTCGCCACAGCAGCATAGAGCGAGTAGGGTGTCAATTTGTATTGATGAATAAATTCGGGTCGTGCGACCGGTTCCGCAATGGCCACGAGAAAGTCGTAGGCTTGGGCGTAGAGGTCATGAAAGGCTTCGAGGTAGATGGTGCCATCGGGACAGGTCCAACAAGGACGTTGCGGATGATTAGGTTTGAGTGGCATTTTCGAGAAATCGGCTCCCCCATTCTCAAGGGCTTGTTTGCGTTGCGACGCGCGTGCGACTAGTTTCTTGGCATGCGCGTATTCTTCATCGTCAGTGTTATGAGACATGATGGTTATGATGATGTTAAAAGAAGGTGTTGTAACGAGAGAACGAAAGGGAGAATATGAAAATCCAGAAGAGAGAGAGGAGGTGTCGGCGGAAGCAGATTTGGTTCGTGCGGCACGTCTGGGATATTTATTGCACGTTTGAATCCTTGGCTTGTTCTTTATTACCCACCAGCAGCACCAACATTCAACACCAGCATCGTTCAAAACACACCCGAAACCCTCTTATTATGGGGTCAGTTTTATGGGCCTCGCTCGTACAATGTACAATCAAATACCAAAGACGACAACGATGACGACGAAAAGATGAGTTGCCTCTTTGTTGTCCGTTGGCGCGTGTTTTGGGCGTTATAATCCCGTTTTAGTTTAAAATCCGATGGATCGAAAGTTGAAATCACTGTTTTGAGCATAATAATACATGATGTACTAGATTATGATAAACACAGAACAATCGGATGCAAGCCAAAACCAATCGAAAGGATCCTTCTCATTGCTCCCAACGACAGAGGGTCGGACAAGCACATCTATTAATTAATTGTCTCTTTCTTTTTAAATAGAGGGATCCAAAAGGAGTGCTCACCAGAGTACACCTGAAGCTTCCAAGGCTATTGTACTAACCCACAAGCAGGGTCAGACATGCCCAAATCCAGCGCAATCCCCTCGGAGGATCTGAGAGAGGAAGCTCAAGGTTCCAAGAACTCGAATACAGGAGACCATAGCATTGACGCTGACGATGCATACTTCCAACAAGAGGAATCAATCACTTTCGACAAAGCGAATTGGCTTAAGAACTTGCGTGTTTCCTAAGAACGGAAGGATTATTTCAGCGGAACGCCCGACTTGTTGGATTTGGCAACTTCGTATAATTGTATTGAACGGGTTATCAGGGTCAAGGTGACGCAGTTGGTGCTCTTTGGGAATCGTATGACATGGCCTGGAGAGAGAAACAAGGTAGAATATGAGAACGAGCTGGATGGTTTGGATCAAAAATTCAAAGATGCGAGAATCACGGCAGAAGATGTAGCTGGCTTATTGGCGAACGCAAAGACCACTCTCAAAGAAAAGCAAAGAAATACAAATGCTGCCAGGGTGGTCTTACATACCGCCGCGCAGTGCAGAATCTTGACACTGCTGCATCGCGCAAGGATGCACTTATTGACGGTGCTGTTGATAGTGCGGCTCGCGCATTGCTGATGGCCAGTAATCTTGGTACGACGTGCGACACCAATCCAGCAAGATTAAAAGGGTTATGAGTAGTGGCAAGCTGCGACACCAACCCAGCAAGATTAAAAGAGTTTGAGTAGTCGAAGGAGTCCAATCGATCGTGGTGCCACGTGCCAGAGGCATCATCACGTAGTTTAGCTAGAGTAGTCTAGACGCTATGGAAACATGCCTGGCTCTGGGGTGCGATATAGCAAAGGTAGGCTCACCACCAGCTCACAACTTTGACAATAAGACAACAACTACATCATTCAGAACAAAATGTGCTTCAAACATACCAACCCCGTCCCTCTAAATGCCGCTGTACATCCAGCAACAAGTGGCCCTAATCTCGGAGAAGGAACACCAGCGGTTCCCTCAAAAGAAGGCCCCATTCGAATAGTCATGACACAAGGGGCATTCACGTCTCACAGTGGTGACAACATTTCCACTCTTGAAAACACGCCCTATGCGGGAGGACTCCATGTCAAGGGAAAGAGAACCTTTATGATGCAAGACAAGATGGTGCTGCGCGATGGCAATGATCGACCTATTGCAGTGTGTATTCGACAAGTTTTGACTTTCGAACAAACTTTTCGAATATACTCCTTACGACCAATAATCCCCAACCAAGCTCCATCCAGTCGTCAGTCTCACAAGGGACAACGGCTTTACAAGTGGGCTGAAATCAAAGATATGGGGTTCGGTGTAAAATATACAATGGCAATCTGGAACGGAACCAGTTTTGTCCCTCAATATCGCACCTACAATGTGGCACCACAAACGGTGGCTGTGACGACAACGTTCGGAAAGAAGTGTTTTGTGAAACTGCAACAGCGTGGGCAAGAATCCTGGGACATTACAATAGCGCCAGGAATCGATCCTTGTTTGATCATTTGCTTCGTGGCCGCTATGGATGAAACGAAAGAGGAGTAGATGTATCTAGAGAACCAGTAGAGAATGTATAAAGCTGCAGCTGCCTTTTAGAAGCTGCTCTATAACTAGTTGATAGAACGCGAGGAAAGAGTAAATGCGCGCAGGATACCGCAGCAACCTAAGAGATCAGAAACCTCTTCTGTAGCAGCTCCGTCCGGAAGCGCAATCCAAATGTT
The DNA here is from genome assembly GCA_032274145.1 of Herpochondria borealis. Taxonomy (NCBI): domain Eukaryota; phylum Rhodophyta; class Florideophyceae; order Ceramiales; family Ceramiaceae; genus Herpochondria; species Herpochondria borealis. The sequence continues at coordinate 11,513 of JAVCKV010105382.1, read as the reverse complement.
TGAGAGCTGCGCGATCCAAAGATTGCAGCAAAAGTTCAAGTGCGGACAATAGCTGGTGCAGCCGTGTTGTGTTCATCAATGTCATGACTGAGGCGCGCTGTCGCTCGAAGGCAAGCGCCTGCCGAAAAAAAGGACGACAGCGGCGGGACCTCCCTGCCGGTCGGGAAGATACTTAGAAGTGGGGTGCTAGCTACTCATACGCTCAAGGTCGATGAAGCAGATTCGCCGCATGGAACCAATTATCGTGCCGCCGTTAATTTTGAATGGTGCCTACTATGTCTACTACCAGAATGGCAAGGTTCAGATTCTCGATCACAAGCAGGTTACCGGAGTGACACGCAATGACGATATAACATCGAAAAATGGGTTCACCCAAGGCTTACAATGGCTGAATTCGACATCAGGTGGGGTCCTCCAGAAGTCCTACGCCAACAACACCATCGTTTCCCAGAGCTTCACCTTCGAAGTCTATGGTTTCAACGAGAAGGTGGCCGAGGGCAACCGTCTTACGAATCGAACACTACATGAGGTGTTGGTGTCAAGATATACCTTCTCTATAATTACTTCTCCAAGAAGATTACCCCAAGTTGATCAAGGATGTCTCCGCTTCTACCGTGAAACCCGACAATGCCCGCCTGTGTGGATGGGTCCACCTGAACCACCACATCATTCACATTCGACCTACCAAAACCTACTCTAGTCGATCCTACTTGGATGGATCTTTGCGTGTTGAGAGTAACTTGGAGCTGAACCACAGCACGAAATCGACCTTGGATATCTGCAGCCCATAGGCGCATGCTTTCCCAATATTCTCCTTCTACCATGTCAAGTGTTTGAATGAACCTGCTTGCTGGTTGACGACCATGTGTCAGAGTTGTACCATCTGAGAACGACAGGCGTAGAAAGTGGACAGCCACCGAGTTGGCTGCTATTTCAATTCGAGAAAGCGCTGTTGCGCCATTGGACAAGGGCAGAGATTCCAGAACTGACAGATCGCTGAATGGCCCGCCACCGTTTCCAGCAAACCCAAATGACTGAGTGAATGCATTTGGTTGAAAGGACGGTGATACAGAAGGAGGCAGAGATGCAGACAGCCGACCATTCTCGTCGAGCATTGTCGGACTGACTGTTGAAGCTGCACTTGGTTGTTGAGTTGGCGGGGTCTCCTCGCTGCTATCGAGTCGGCGGCGAAGGTTGGTTCTGCTCTTGGCTTCGAAGGATAGTAGTCCAAAGATAAGGGTGATGAATGTGATGGTAGAGATCTTCATGATTCAGTCGCAGTATATTCCTTCTTGTTTGTAGTGTTTTGATTTTGTGATTTAGTGTCGGCCGGATATAAAAATGACGTGGAAATGTGACCCACCCAAGCAATATTTGTGAACGAGGTAGTTATCCCAGGAGTATGCTATACGATATATCGCTTGAGGAGGTGCAGATGACTGCTGCCGTCGGTAGCGATGTCTGGTCACACTTCACATCAGCATCTTAACGCCTGTGCAAGGAGCATCACATGCATGGAGAACATGAGCGAGAGGGGGGTCCATGGTGAAAATACTCAAGAGCTGGGCTACAAGAAGTTGGCTGCCGCCGACTCGATTCAAGTTTGGCAGCCCGTCGTCCTCAACATCTTTGGCCACAAGATGGAATTAGATCACACCTCGACAAACAGCAAGGTCGGTGATGTCGTGCCCGACTATCCCAATAGTCAAAGCCGAAGAGGTGTAACCCCTCTCGTTATCTTGATAAAAGTGCCGCAGAGGTGTTGCTTCCTACTACACGTAGTAGTGTAGATAATACAGCTAGAATGAAGCAGTTGGCGTATTCGTAAGGCCGTTTCCATTTTAATAAGTGCCCTGAACACCATGGACGAATGAATCGAAACATCCCTTTCGGTTTATCCTATAGTCCTAAAAAAGGCGCGGAAAGATCCAAAGAAGGCGGCTGGGGTGCGGAAAGATCCTGCGTCCCTCTCTAGAGCCTCACAATGAAATATCTTGCTAGCCCTGCACAGCCACTGTACTCTACCTGCTGGAATACAACGCACTCTAGGCCCATGCATGGCTGGCAGCCATGCAGAGCTGTTGAGTTGGCGACTAGACTTTTTGTGCTACACTTTGTGGCGTCATTGTTGCGTTTCTTACTGCAGTTAGTATTATTATGCCCATACCCAGTGCATGTAGCTTTCACGAAGGACACCAGTCGCAGGAAGGAGGAAAAAGATCCAAAGGGGACATTTTGGATTCGGGAATGGTTCCTTTTGTGTGTGAGCGTGGCAAAAAGACTGAAAAAGACTCAAATCTGCGGTCATTTTACGTCTTCAGCAGGGAGAGGCAGGCAACACCATCACAATCTTTCACAAAAGAGCAGGTGTTGAGGCTTGTAGAGAGAGAGAAAGCTAGAAGCACAACAACAACAACAACAACAACAAGATGAAGTTTAGTGCAATTGCCTTGCTTCTTGGTGCTGTCTTGGTCCATGCTCAAGAAGAAGAAGCAGCAGCAGCAGCAGAAACAGAAGATGAAGGCCCAACATACGAAATTCCGTACACGACCCTTCACGGTGGTCAAAAGTTCCCACTCGTTGGTTATGGAGTCGGCAATCTCCAACACGATCTCGTCGAATCTCATGTCGCCGATGCCATGGACATGCACTATCGCTTGTTTGATACAGCCCACGCCAGTCACAATGAAGCCGAGATTCAAAAGGGTCTCGACGAAGGCTTGCATTCGGACGAAGGGATCGCCACTCATGCGCGTGATTTGGACCTGCATGTCGTGACCAAGGTGTGGTATACCTATTTGGGCTATGAACGTACCAAAATTTCCGTCAAGGAATCGCTCGAGGCCCTCAAGGCGTCGAAACCCAATGTCAAGGTTCACATGTTGTTGCATTGGCCTCGTTGCAACGATGATATTCCATGGATGAACTGTGAGCAGGAAGAAGAGGCCCTACCTCAAGCAGTCAAGGATGCTGGTCCTGCTCCTCATTTGGACAAGCACAACGCCTACAAGGAATCTTGGAGGGCTCTGGAAGATATCTATCTAGGTAAGGTGAGCCTAGGAGATGATCTTCCAGAGTTGGAATCCATTGGAGTTTCAAACTTTCAACTCGACGATCTCAAGGAGCTCGCCAAGTCGGCTCGTGTCACACCACACATGGTGCAAGACAATGTATGGTCCTTCTTGTTCGATCCGTACTTGATGAAGTATCTGGACGAGAATAAGATTCATTTGCAAGTGTACAATACCATGAATGGCATTTTGGGAGGCCACGAGGAAGCCCCCCATGCGTGGGATTCAATTGATGCCGTGTCTGCCGTCCTTACTGAAGATGTCGAGGATGGAGACATTCATCCATCGCAGTTGGTGTTGAAATGGCTCATTCAACACGATATTTCCGTCATTCCACGCACCATGAGCCGAGAACACATGGCAGACAATTCTCCACCTACGATTGCCAAGTTGCCAGACTTGGAAGACGCTGAAATCAGGGTGATTGAAGAAGCTGTCGGCGCACTCTTGCGACGCCAAGATTTGGTCAAACCCAAATTGTCCTTTGTCAACAAAATGAATGATGTCTTGCACCTCTTTTGGTTTGATCATGACGAAGAAGAAGAAGTGCCCGTCAAGATGGAGTTGGCACCAGGTGAAACGTGGAACACCGACGCCTTTGAGGGACACACGTTCATCGCGTACGATTCCAAGGAAGTACGAAGAGAGTTTGTCGTCACGGCGGGTTTTGGTGAAGAGGAAGAAATTGCTATTGAACCGGAGCTTTAAGAGCTGAAGCGAGGAGACTCTATACAATGTTAAAAAGAGTACTAGATGAACAATCGTTTATATAAGACTGCCTCAAGTGCAGCGCTAGTTCTTCGGGCACTTGTTATAGAGCAAGGCGTGTAGCCGTTTCTGCATATCATTCTTGATGTAATGAAAGGCAACACTGCGTTTCGCGCAATGTTCCTTGCCCCATTTGATATCGATGGAATACTTGGTGTACCAGTCATTGGGATCTGGCGCGTCGCCCCAATGATGACCCGGCTGTGGTGACAGATGTGTTAGACAAATGAGTACGCGTAGCTGGTGTCGTGAAAATGTGTTGTACAAGCACACACCAATCAAGTATGAGCAATCGACTTACCTCAAACGGCATGTACCGTTCACTACCATTCTCGTCCTTGGTATCGTATGGGAAGACGCCCATCTTGCGAAAGATCTTTGCCACCATGGTATCTTCTGAAAAGGTGTGGGCGTGAGGGAAGTACTTAGGAAGACCATTTACCACCAATAACTTTAACGCTGCCTTGTTCATGGTGTATCCCGATCCTCCCGATATGAAAATATCCTTCATGTCCCCAAAGTACGCAAAGCGGCGTCCTAAAAAGAGGGGTGTCTGAGTTGTTTCGTTTCCCGTGGGAAGGTAGATTCCACCGTTTTGAGCAGTCTGAATCTCGTCGCTCTCCAAGTACAGCCTCAGATTCTCCACTATTAGGTACAGATCGTCGCCACCAATGTGGAACCAATCGTACTTTTCGTAGTAGTTGTCATAGATATAACTCCACATGGATCTCACTTTCTGCCAGATATTATCATACTCCTCCGGTCCTTCATGAGGGATTTCCACAGCACCGATGGAAACATCTGTCTTGGTGGAACCAACCATGAAACCATCACATTTCGGTCTGGAAGGAGCAACAAACACTTGTCAGATCAACATCACAGCCCTTCACACGGTATTGTTTCGCATGATCAAAACACACGACACACACACAACAGATTTCCTACATCCCACTTACCCCCACGTTTCTCGAATATACTCAACGCGCGGATGGTTCGCCTCAATGGTGTAGGCCAAACAGAAAATCTTGTCACGTTTTGGTCTCGATTCCGTCGCAGCCTTGTCGGCCTCCAAATCGACAAAGACTTGCTCTGTCAACATTTTGTACGTTCCATCGCGTTTCGCACACCCCTGCTTCAAGGCATCGTATTGAAACAGTGGTGGATTTTGGCGCAGGGCCGTCTCATCGTGCACATAGCCCCAGTTGCCATCTGCATCGCGCGCTCCCTTGTGAGGGAATTCCGCGTTGCCATTCGACACGTCTTCAAACTCAATGTCAATAAAGGGTGCTGTGCTCAGAATATCCAAATTTGTTCGGCTCAAGGGAGGGTCTAATTTGGTGCGCCCACGAGACGTGTCGATCGGTTCTCTTTTAACCTTTGGCTTGTCTGCTGGTACATGAACCTGTTCTTCTTCTTCCTTCACCTTTGGAATTTCCAGTGGCTTGTCTGGTAAATCAAGCTTTTCTTCTTCTCTAGTGAACGCTTGCTTTGGCGTCTCTTTCTTTTTCAACGCCGCAGCGTCAACCTCCACTGCTGCGTCCTCCGTGTTGTCATCATCACTACTATTCGACAGTTCCATATTCACTTCATCCACATACCATGAAAATGGTCGACACTTGCTTTGCAATCTCGCTGGATAATCTGGCAATCCTTTCGCATGTGCCATCATGGTATCAAATTCCAATCTCGTCAATTCCTTATGAGTCGCAGTCACGGCATCAAAGACCTTGCGCGCATACTTGGCATCCATCCAGGCTGCGGCAAAGCGTGCTGCATCCATGGGCGCCAACGGTTTGGGCAAAGGAGTATCTACGACAGTCACAGTGACATCATTCATGACATCAATGCCATCGGCACAGAGCCACAAGTTGAGTGCGAGATCCAAATTGGCTTGCCATTCGTCTTGCAACGACAAGTCTTGCGCGGGCAAGTGTTTGTAGGTGTCCAAGCGCATGGCGGTTGCCACGCCATCAATGGCGGGGGAGGGAAAGGAATTTCCATTGCTCAAGGCCATGTCCTTGGCACTGGGTGTGGACCATGTCTGTGAGAGTGAATAATCAAAGGATGCAGCCTTGTCATCATTGCCATCTATTCCAAACGATACCGCGTTGGCCACCTTGAGAGCAATGGTTGGATCGTCGACTCCCAACAAGGGTGGTGGAACAATCAGTGCAGATGTCACGGGAGCCAACCATTTTCGCGTCGTGAGTTCTGCTCCGGATCGCATCAACAAGAGTATCAAATCTTCTTCGGGACTCTTGATACCAGCATGGACGTGCTTTTCGGACAAGAGATGAATGAAATCCATGGCGTCGCTGCGTGACGCTGCCACACCCTGTTTGTCTTTGGAAAACAGCACATGAATCTTTTTACCGTGAGGTTCTTCGTCTTTTCGTTCCCCACCACCACCAGGTTTATGAAAATCGGGGCGCAATCCATGCCAGTGTGGGACAGAGCCTTGATCAATGGCAGTCAGCTCCTTGACTAATGCAGGATCCGATTCAGTCCCATCCATGACAGCGCAGACAATGAATAAACGATCAATGTCCGTGTTTCTGTTGTTATATTGATTGTTTGTTGTTGTTAAGAATAGTTATGTGAGAGACGGGGCTCTCTTTGACGTCTCATTATACAAGAAAAAGAAAACTAATTGCTTTATGAAAGACTCACCGAAACACTGATTCGACGGATGATATAATCTTTGCACGATCATCCCCCACGACAACAACTGCTACACGTGGATGTGTTGGTCCATAGCCCATGATATCGACACGATCCATGTATTTACGAAAGTTTAAACCAGCCTTTGTCACTCTTGAAGTGTTGTTGGTAATACCGTCATTGCTGACTGATGCAACTGGCTCGCTTCCCAAGAGATAAAACACCAACACTACAATGGGCCAAAAGATTGCGAGGGCTAGAAACATTCGAGCTTGTGATGAATCACTCGGCGGTGCCTGCCCCCTTCGACGGAGGTTCGACGGCGCCGTTGGTGTCGCCATGGTCGTGACTGATTCTTGTGAGTGGTGGTCATAACGACTTAACTTGCGAGCTCGGGTGCGAGCTCTCTTGGACACGAGTAGTCTGTCCTTATGTCCTCTACCAAATGCTGCAAGATTTCTGCTCTCGACCCATCGCGAGACGAGGCAGAACACCTTGCTGCTTCAGTATTATTTCGGACACTTGTTGTACAGCAAGGCGTGCAGGCGTTTCTGTACCTCATTTTTGACGTAATGAAAGGCGACACTGCGTTGGGCGCAGTGCTCCTTGCCCCATTTGACATTAATGGAATACCTAGCGTACCAGTCCTTGGTAATGTCAGCTGGTGGACGATATCCCCAATGATGACCAGGCTGCGGAGGGTAATAGCAGTGGGTTAGACAGAATTGTGATTGGCAGGCAAATAAATAATAGTTGTTCCGTCAACCAACTTACTTGAAATGGATTGTACCGTTCTCCACCATCCTCGTCCTTGGTGTCGTAGGGAAAGACTCCCATCTTTTTAAAGATGCGTGCCACCATGGTATCTTCTGAAAACGTGTGGGCGTGGGGAAAGTACTTGGAGATTCCATTCACCACCAATAACTTCAACGCTGCCTTGTTCATGGTGTATCCTGATCCTCCCGATATAAAGATATCATTCATGTCACCCATGTAGGCAAAGCGGCGTCCAAGAAAAAGAGGGGTTTGAGTCGTTTCGGTTCCAGTTGGCAGGTAGACTCCACCGTTTTGAGCCGTCAAGATCTCGTCACTCTCCAAGTACAGCCTCAAATTCTCGACAATCAGGTAGAGATCGTCTCCACCAATGTGGAACCAGTCGTATTCTTCGTAGTAGTTATCGTAGATGTAACTCCACATGGACCGCACCTTTTGCCAAATGTTGTTGTACTCTTCTGGTCCTTCGTGAGGAATCTCCACGGCACCGATGGAAACATCCGTCTTGTTGGAACCAACTATGAAACCGTCGCACTTCGGTCTGGAAAAAGCAACAAGATCAAAAAAACGTTGTCAGATTACATGCAGCGCAAGCCATTGTTTCATACATACATTATATCCATACTGAGGATAATACATGTTCATTTGTAAACAGTTTTGACGTGAAGACAAATTCGCTAAATATGATCGAAATGATGTTGAGATCAAATTTTAGTTAGAAATTTGTTTGTATTTCGGGTTTATATCTCCTCGCTGACCATTTTCTTTTCGCTAAAAACAGCATTATTTGGGATTTAGCTGTATTTTGCCATTAAACTTGGAATTTAACTACGACCTGTGATCATGCTCTAAGTAAATAAATAAACCCTTGCTGTGATTTTTTTAAAGGATGTAGCAGTGGGTCTGTCCGTCGCTCCACTGAAATGACTAAAACAACAAGTAAAATCACGCTAAAATTGGATTAGGTAGACTGCCAGTTTGAGATCAATTAACACTCCTAGGCAGTATAATGCACCTCTACTGTATTCTATAAGTATAAGTGGGTCAGTAGCAACTAATACTAGCAGGCAAGGAGCAGTTTTCATTTAGCTATCTTCATTTGTAGATTTGAAGCAATATGAAGCTTGTGCCCTACAGACAGCCTCCTGCCTGCTTGAGTTAAATGCATATGCATCCTTTATATATAAAGGTGAGCCTCTGGCAGTAGGAAGGGTTAACTCAAGACTTATTGTTGCCAACTTGGCAGTCTCTTTTAATCAATTTTATCGGATTTTCATGTTGTTGCTCTTGTTATTATAAAGGTCCGACTCATCCGATTAAAAATACCAACGTACGGTGGCCAGACCCGCTGCTACAGCCTTAAGCTTCAGCCTGAGTCAGTCACCGATCACCAGTGACTGGATCGATATCGACGCACCTCTGTCGACGCACCCCTTCTGCAGCAGCTGTCGCACCCCTACAGCGTCACCGCGACACACGCAGCAGCTGAGGTGCAATCGCGCGGCCGATCGCGCAGAGATTGGATCTTTTGGATCTTTGGATCTTTTGAGCGTCACACCGTCACTTACGTTGTGAAAATCTATTGGATCTTTCGAGCGTGACACCTGTCACCCACGCTGTCAAATTTCAAAAAGCTAGCTAGCTATCTCAAGCTAGCGATCTTGACCTAGCCACTGCAAGCTAGCTACTACAAGCTAGCTACTGTAAGCTAGCTACTGTAAGCTAGCTACTGCTACTGCAAGCTAGCTAAAGCAAGCTAGCTACTGCTACTGCAAGCTAGCTAAAACAAGCTAGCTACTGCTACTAGCTACTGCTGATAGCTACTAGCTAAAGCTGATAGCTACTAACTGAAGCTACTAGCTGCTCCTGCTACTAGTTACCCACTGGTACTTGGTACTACTAGCAACCAATCAAGGTAACCTTGGAGGTGCAGCAGAGACAGCTCCGTTGACAGTACCGTGTTTGCACCAACACCACGAGTACGTCCGGAACTCCTCTCCAGCATCCAAGTCGGGGAGTGTATTGACCGACGGCAGCGACTGTGACTACCTGTGGTGATCCCGATTGTGATGTATTCTCACCATAAGGGTCCGCCGCCGTGCAACGACTGGACATGGTCCCCGCGACCACCCTGGCCATATCCTGGTGGGCAGAATCTTATGAACTTTTGGATACCTTCTAACATCCACATCAGAAGCTCGTCCAGTCAGCTCAGGGGAGATCGTCATTCTGCCAGTGATTCCCACAGGTATGTCCCACCAAGGCAGCAACCACGGCAGTCCAGGTCTGAAACTAGCTCTAACTCAGCTAGACAGTACCAGCCGCAGCAGCAGCATGGATATTCAGGCAGTAGAAGTCATTCCCACACTTCAAGTGCCACCCCAGTTAGAAGTTCAGTGTCCCCACTTGTGCAAGCCATTACCAGGTCTCTTGCCAGGTCTCTTACCAGTGCTCCACGGAGTGCAAGTCGGCAGCAGTCCCAGAGTGCAAGCCGGCAGCAGTCCCAGAGTGCAAGCTGGCAGCAATCCCAGAATGCAAGTCGGCAGCAGTCTCAGAGCGCAAGCCGTCAGCAGTCCCAGCTAGTAACTATAGATCTACGGAACTACACCCCTGTGCAATTTATGGGGAGCTCACTACCTGTCTGTCCCTCACCTGTCATGGAACAACTGCTGAGAGTCATCAAAGCCGCCTGGTCTTCATATGATGTCTGTTCATGGGTTGATGTCCAATGTTGCAAACCAGATGTGGGAGATCCCATTGGAGACTACATACTCGAATGTTTCAGTCATCCATCTTTCCTCCAGGCCATTGACACCGCTGTCACAGGGCCAGTGACTCCATCTGCACTTGTTCCCTATGCTGCAAGTATGGCTATGGGCTGGTCGCTTCACCGGATTCTCTTCAGCCATCTGGAGTATGTTGACCTGAAGTCCACTAACGTGCCACTTCCCCAAGATTTCAGTTCCACCAGTGAAGTCTTGGATGCACAGCACTACCTCCTTTGCAGTCTTCTCGAGTATGTGACTACAGCTAGAGGTGGTCAACACCAAGCTTCTCCAGTGCCAACACCAGAAGGAAGCCCTGTGCCGTCTGACCAGCAACACCCGGAACCAGAATCTAGTGCCAGATCTTCTGAACCCGATGAGCCTTCACCGGCATCTAGTTGTAGGTCTTCTGTCCAGCACAAGGAATCTGAGGATTTGAGCATCGTTGCTAGTCCTGTGTCATTTGTGGATCCAGACCGGGGAGTATCTCCACACACCTCCCATGTCAAAGGTCGTGCTTCTGACAATGCCCTTGTTATGCACAGGCCATTCACTTCATCATGGGGAGTGTCCAGTGTAGGATTTCCTGATGTGTGTAGTGCGCGTGCTGTCCCGGATTTTCGCTAGGGCGATCTACTTTTGTTCGCAGTAGATTAGGCCCTTCTTCTTCTAGGATTATTTGCCATGCATGCGGGGTGACGAGTCAACCTTCACAGGTGTCACCATCCGCTTGCAATGGCTCCACTGGTATGAGCCATAAGGCTTATACCATTCTGACTTATTGTCTTCAACTATTGGACAATGGGTCAGCATTCGCTACACTGTAGGATTGTTGTTTCTAGCTTAGTTGTATGCGTGCGCTCATGGGGAGACGACAGGAGATATGCTCAGGTATGGCATTTCCTCCTACCCTGTTTGCTTTCGCACCACCATACTGCTGAGCTCCTCCTCACCCAATCGGACAAGGCAACCCTTGACGATGGAAAGGGGAGTGTGAAAGTTCCCGATCGAACAAAGGTTCCCTATCCCCTATAAGGTGGCTAGGCTGTAGGTTCCCTATAAGGTGGCTAGGCTGTAGGTTCGGATTAGGCTGTAGGTTGGGGCTAGGCTTTAGGTTAAGGCTTTCGGCTCGGGTAGGTGGCTTCGCTCAGTGGTTCCGCTCGAGTGAGTGGCTGTGGCTCCAGTGAGCTAGGTGATATCCAACCAAGCAAGAGGAAGAAGCCTCCTGCACACAACACCAATTAGTATATACATCCCAATAACCTAACAGACCCCTAGTAGCTTATCAGCGTTCCCAGTAGCATTGCACTGTGGAAGCACGAGCAGTGGGTTGCAGGTGAATCAGTGTGTACAGTTGTCTACAGGATACGATTTGAAGGTACACAGAGCTGGAAGCAGCTCTTCTACTACTTGGAGGAGACTCCCATCTGGAGCTCTCCTCCTAGGCTGATCACAGAGTATCATTGCAAGAGTG
>JAVCKV010105271.1:0-20155 GCA_032274145.1 Herpochondria borealis | reverse complement strand
GCTGCCGAACACGGCGTGGACAGCACCCCAATGGAGGGCTTCGACCCAGACCAGGTCGATGAGATCCTGGGGCTACGCGAGAAGGGCCTGCGCTCTGTCGTGTTGCTGCCCCTCGGCAACCGAGACGCGGCGGCCGACTGGCTGGCGCCGTTGCCAAAGGTGCGCAAGTCGCTCGACACCCTCGTTACCCAAGTCGACTAGAGCTGATTAGTCGGCACCGAACTCGGCCAGCCCAGCGAAGCTCAGCTTCGCTTGGGAGCGCAGCATCTTGGGGTCTTCTCCAAGCGAAATCTGCACGAGCACATTCGTGAGTTGAAGGTCGATCAGCGCTGCCGCTACTTCGGTGGGCACCGCCGGACCGAGTTCGCCCGTTTGCTTCGCCCGCTCAACCAACGCGGCGTAGGACGAGCGCGCCTGCTCGCGAAGATCGGCGACACGACGAAGCGTTATGGGTCCAAGCCGATCTGGCATCTGCCTCATGTTTGCGAGCAGGCAACCCACGGGCCCCGATCGGTCGACATCGACCACCCACTCGATCATGGAGACAAGAACGTCGGCGAAAGGAAGGTCGTCGGCGATCTTGTCGAAGTTTGGGGCGAGGACGGTCTCGGCATAGTGCGTTAGGGCGGCGTCGACGAGCCCGTCTTCACCTCCGAACTCGCGGTACATGCCAGGCTTTGACACACCGGCGCGCCGGCAGATCTCGTTTAACGAGATGCCCCCTACCCCGTCGGTCCAATAGCTCTCTACGGCGATCTCGATGACACGACCGCGGTCGAACGTTCTGGGCCTCCCCGCCGATGGGGTCGCTGTTTCCATCGCTTCCATCACGGATCCTTTCGTTCGCTGTTGGTGTCTGGGTTGAGAATATCGCGCTTCGGTGAACCCAATGATAGAATACCAGTCGGTATTTAATAGCCCGACATAACCACGATGATGAGCGAATTCGCTCAGGAGACCCCGATGAAGAAGCTCAACGCCTTCGACCACGCCAACGCTGCAACGCTCACAGCAATCTCGCCCGAGTGGGGTCGCGTGAAGAAGGCCCAGAAGGCTGCGAGCTCGTTCGAAGATCCCGACGTCGCAATCCCCACACGAATCGAAACGCTGGGCGGGCGCAAGATTCGCCTCGCAGAGGCTGGTCCCGCCGATGCTCCACTCGTCGTCCTTCTCAGCCCATTCCCCGAGAGCATCCTCTCGTTCGCTGGCTCATGGGAAGCATTGACACAGAATTTTCGTGTGATTGCGATCGACCTGCCTGGGTTCGGCGCATCCGAGGGCGATCGCAATGACATGTCACCGAAGGCACTCGGCGCTCACCTCGCCACGTTCTTCGAAGAGCTCGATCTGCACGACATTCACCTCGTTGCCCCCGACGTCGGCATGGGCGCAGCCCTCGCCTATGCGATCCACCACGATCACCGACTGGTGAGCATGGCTGTCGGACACGGACCAGGAGCGCCCGGGCCATTCAAGCTGGCCATGATGATCAGCCTGCTCGCCAAATCTGGAGTGATGCGGACATCGACTGCCATGCTCGGCGCTGGCCCCCTCATTGCGTTCAGCGCAAAAATCGGAAAGATCCGGAGCCGGTCCAACCCAACCCAGGTCGACGACTACAAACAGGCCTATGCCGGTCGAGCGGGCGAGGTTATCTACTGGTTCAAGGACTTTCGGTCCAAGGCCGCCGAGCTCGCCAAAGACGTTGACCAGGTCGACATTCCAACCCTCGTGTTTTGGGGCGACCACGATGTCCTCTTCGACCCGAGCAACGCCGAACAGCTACACAGCGCTCTCCCGAAAAGCGAACTCCGCATCCTGCCTGAAGCTGGGCATTTCTCCTGGTCCGACCAGCCCGAGATGTTCGCTTCCATGATCGCCGATTGGGTAAACACGGGCCACACTGCCGTATGACGCCGCTCGTAACACGGTCGTCTAACACTGGCCAAACAGCGTCCTGCTGCCTGAAGAAGACCGTATGGCAACGGTGTGGTTGGGGGCAAGGCACCGACCGCCAAGACCTGGTCAGCGGCCAAAGACTCCGGTCTCACAGTTCAGTCGGACCTCGACGTTGCCCGACGGATCCGTGAGGGTGCATCCATCATCTCCCGTACCGCCATCCATCGCGTCGAGCCAAGCCCCACCTCGGATCACGTCGTCGCCTTCATCACCGGCGAGGCTGTCGTTACCGAGGTTCCCGAATAAGACGTCGTCGTGGGTGCCACCACGAATAACGTCGTTGCCGTTGCCGCCGTACACGATGTCGAGGCCGCCACCGCCATCGATGACGTCATTGCCGTCCCCACCTTGGAGACGGTCGTTTCCAACGCCGCCCAATATTGAGTCGACGCCGGGGCCGCCGATCAGGGTGTCGTTTCCAACACCGCCGATGATCACGTCATTGCCTTGTCCTGCATACACCGTATCGAATCCGTCGCCTGCGTTGATCGTGTCGTCGCCTTGCAGGGAACAGATGATGTCGTTGCCGCCCAACCCGTCGATTGCGTCGGACCCTGCGGTGCCGCGAATGACGTCGTCAGCTTCGGTCGGCGTGTCGCCGAGGGCAAGGTTTACCGTCACTTGCGCATCTCCACAGAACAGCGCACCTGCCGGTCCTGGGTCGACGGTGAAGTTGAGTGCATATATCGCTCCGCCCTGTTGAACGCCTGCGCCGCCGCCCACGTTGAGCGTGAAGTCGCCGTCTGCATGGCGGACGATCGACATCGAGCGACCAAAGCGCTCCTCAGCGTCGAGCGAAATATCAAAGCCGCCGGAATCACTGTCGATCCGGTCAAAGCCCTTCACCGACATATCGGCATTGAGATAGACGATGTAGACAACTCCATCGTCGTGTTGGTTCGCGCTCGTGATGAGGTCGGGGACGCCGTCGCCATCGAGGTCACCTGGTGCGACTAGCGCATGGCCAAATTGTGCACCGAATGTACCGTTTGGATTCTCGGTGATCGGCAAGACCTCGCCAAGGCCATCGACGGTAGGGGCCAGCTTTACCTCGTCGAGTACTTGGTGCGTGTCGGCATCGAGCGACAAGAGCCAGACTGCACCTTGTCCGCCGTCGGAGGTGAAGGCCCCAACGGCCAGCTCAGGTGAGCCGTCGCCGTCGAGGTCACCGAGCATCGCTGATTCGCGTCCACCAAAGCTGTCATCGGCGGCCAACTCACCGTCAAAGCCGCCCTGGCCTTCGCCAATAACGACCACATCGTTGGATCGCAGTTCGGAATTGGCGTCGAAGAACAAGAGACGAATCTGGCCGTTGTCACCACCGGTTGGGTCAGCGGCAACCAGGTCGTCCCTGCCATCGCCGTCGAGGTCTCCTACGTTGCTGAGGCCTTGGGCCGGTACGTCGGATTCGGCAACGACGGACTTTACGGTGCCGTCACGATTGAGATGCAGAATGTAGATGCTTGGGTCAAACGCTCCGCCGGTAAGGCGGGACCCTGGGGCCGAAGCTGCGATATCGGGGATGCCATCATCGTCGTAATCACCAATTCCCGTCACTCCGTATCCGAAATGGCTGCCTTGGATGAGCGGCTCGGAGAAGCCGCCAAACAGCGCGGAGATCTTCTGGTGGGATCGGACCGTGCCATCGTCGTTCATGAACAGGATGTACACGGCGCCGGCATCGGTGAGACCATCGGGCGAGTTGGGGCCGTCGTCATCACTTCGCGCCCCGACGACGAGGTCAATGACACCGTCGCCGTCCACATCACCGGCGCTGTCATGGTCTCGACCGAACCGATCAGCCGATCCCACATCGGCGGAGAACCCTCCGTCGCCGTTTGCGATCTTCACGAAACCAGCAGGAATGGCCTCCTGGCCGGTTGGCTCGGGGATGTCTTGAAACGCCGAAAGCTCGGCGGTGACCACGAACATGCTCAACAGGACTAGACACGACACTCGTACGTAAGAGTTCATTAAGCCAGCGAACATTGTTGAGTTAAGAAGAGCCTGAAGGCTCCCTGAAACGCTGTCAGCTCAGTTCCGGGAAGAGTCGTTTCGTGGTCTTGACCTTCGAACGGCTGGTGCGGTTTCGTTTGAGCTCGAAGAAGTCCGGATAGGTAGCGAGGGTATGAATGCTGTCCCAAAGCTCTAGGCCCCGTTCGGGTGTCGGCATCCGGCGCAGCACCGGACCGAAGTAGCCAACACGCTGGTCGTCCTCGGTTTCAAAGATGATTAGCGGCACACCCACGTCGCCGCCTGCGATCTCGATGGCATCAGCGAGGTGCTGTCGCAGAGCGTCGTCGTGGTCGGTGTTGTCCAACTCGTCGAGATACTGCAGCGGCAGGCCCATCCGTTCGACGACGGCCTGAAAGAAGTTGTCATCGTCGAGCTTGGGGTCGATGAAATACGACTTGCCGAATTGTGTGAAGAGCTCTCCCCTGTCGATTCCCTCGTCGGCATGAACAGCCTCGACGAGGCGCAACGTTCGGTGCGCAATCGTGTGGGTGTCGAGATGTCCGGTGACGTCGTCGCCCTCGAGTTCACCGTTCTTCAACGCCAGGCTGAACGGCAGCCAGTCGATGTCAATGTCGCGAGCCGTCTGTACTTCGGTGAGCCATCGGCTCGTGATCCAGCACCACGGACAGCTCGGGTCGTAATAGAACGAGATACGTGTCATTGGCTGAGACGTTAGTCGTGCCCGGTCTACCGGTCGCCGACACGCCGCCGTTGCACCGAGTCTTCGACGCTGCGAACACAGGCGTTGACGACAAGGCTCAGCAGACCGGTGATGACGATGAGCCCGTACACCTTCGCAGGCTGGAACGTCCGCTGAGCATCCCCCACCAGAGCACCAAGGCCGTTCACCGCCGTGAGATACTCGACCAGAAGCGTGATCACGAGGGCGATCGGCGTCGCTACCCGCACACCCAGGACGATGGCTGGCATCACTGAGGGAAGCAGCACCTCAAAGACCGTTCGCGTTCTGGATAAGCGCAGCGATCGTGCCGTGTCGAGCAACACCGGGTTCAGCTCTTGCACTCCGGTGCTGGTGTTCAGCAAGATCGGCCACAGCGCCGCCAACACGACGACAACAACCTTCATCGTCTCGTCAAAGCCGAGAAGAAGGGTTGCGACGGGAACGATTGCGGCTGGTGGCAGGGCGCGGGCGAATTCGAACGTGGGCCCAACGGCGCGCCCGACTGTTCGGGACACCCCAATACTGAGACCGAGAGCAACTCCCAGGATCGTTGCGCCGAGAAGGCCCAACCCGAACGTGCGCATCGTGTCGAGAATCGCTGGGATGATTTTGTCGCCCTGCCCGAGCTTGAATAGCGCAGGCCACCACGACGACGGTGCGGGGAAGAACGGCGACTCGGGGTCACCAATTAGCTGCCAGACACCGAGCAGGAGAACTAACGGGACTAGTCCTGTCAGCGAGTCAAGGCGAATCCGTTTCCTCATGAGGCGGAGACATCGTTCAGTGCGTTACCAGGCAGAAACGCCCGGGCCGATGCACGAAGACCAGCATTCAACGCAACGCCGAGCAGACCAGCGGCAATGACATACACAAACATGAGCGCTGGCTGGAGGGCCTGACGAGCGCTGATGAGCCCGTTGCCTAGCCCTGCAGGGTTTCCAACCATCTCGGCGACAACCGCAAGAACAAGACACAACGACAGTCCAAGTCGTAAGCCAACAATGACCGACGGCAGTGCTGCGGGAAGTACGATCTTTCTGATCGTTTCCAGGGTCGACAACCGGAGCATGGTTCCAACGTCACGCAGTTCGGGCGATATCGACCGCACTCCACCAATCGTGTTGATGAGCACGGGCCAGATCCCACCGTAGATCACGAGCACAAGTTCCATTTTGAGCGAGAAGCCAAAGATGAGCAGTGCGGCTGGCACAAACGTGATGGGCGGGATTGCTCGGGTCACTTCGAAGCTGGTCATCGAGTAGCGATAGGCGGTAGGCCACAGTCCCAGGAGTAACCCAAGCGCAACGCCGATGAGGCTGGCGATGGCCCAGCCAAGAGCGGTCACACCCAGAGTGTGGAAGAGCCGACCAACGAACTCCCCGCCGAAGATCTCGTCTTTCGCAGCTACGGCGATCTCGGAAGGCGCTGGCAGAAACTGCACGTCCGCGATCGAGAAGCGGACCAGCACTTCCCACGCCCCTGCGATAGCGATGAGCACCACGATGCCGAGAGGGTTCCACGGGTTTGAGGGATTCCGACGATTCGGTCCCTCACTACTCAGCACCTCATTGCGTCCCAAAGATCACCTCGTGAACACGGTGCCGGGCTCGAAGAAACTCCGGCGACTCACGGGTGTGCATCTGGGTGCGAGGACGTGGGCTCTCAACCGGAATCTCTGCCACGATCTTCGCTGGCGTGCCATCGAGCACGAGCACCCGATCGCTTAGGTACACGGCTTCTTCGATGTCGTGTGTCACGAACACGACCGTTGTGCCTGTGGCTGCAAAGATCTCGAGCAGCTGATCCTCGAGGTCGGCTTTTGTCAGCGCATCGAGCGCACCGAACGGTTCGTCCATGAGCAGCACCGAAGGGCGAGACGCTAACGCTCGTGCAATCTGCACCCGCTGCTGCATGCCGCCAGAGAGCTCAAATGGTTGGGCATCGGCCCGGTCGGCAAGGCCGACCAATTCCAGAGCCTCAGCAACCCGAGCGTGGCGTTCGGCTTTTGGCAGCCGGCCTTCAAGTGGCAGTTCGACGTTTCGCGCAACCGAGCGCCACGGCAACAGCGAGCTTGTGTAGTCCTGAAAGACAAGGCTGACACCCTCGGGAGGGCCAGCCAGCGCCTCGCCCCCAAACCAGACCGAACCATCGGATGGCTCATGTAGACCGGCCAGGATTCGCAAGAGCGTTGTCTTGCCAACCCCTGACCGGCCCATGACCGAAACAAACTCGCCCGCTGCGACCTCGAAGGAAACCCCATCGAGCACGAGGCGCTGAGCCCCACGACGTGACCCAACCTCAGCGCGCAGGTTCACGCATTGATAGCTCGTTTCGTTATCCACCCAAGACGAGGTCGTTCACGTCGATCTCGCCCTCAAACTGATTGAGAGAGACCAATACGTCGACCCAGCGACCGAGGTCGTCAGTACGGATGTCCAGATCGAATGTTGGCAGCTTTGCGTTGGCAGCGACCGGGTCGGGCATGCCGGTGTATCCCTGCAGGACTGCGCGGGCTTCGGTCTCGTTGCTTGCAACGAAGGCTTGGGCTTGCTCGAGCGAGGTTGCGAACGCATCGATGGCGTCGGCGTTGTTTGCTGCCCACTCGCCATTGGCCACCCAGAAGTTGGTTGCGAGCGGCAGACCGATCGATGCAAACGGATCACCGATGGAGACGTTGCCCTGGCCAACGAGAGCGGAGGCGAACGGTTCGAGCGCCTGTGCTGCGTCAACTTGACCTGCGGAGAACTGCTCGACGGTGGCTGGCGGCGGCACCTGCACACCTTCGATCGATGTTGGATCGATGCCCTCTTGTTGGGCCCAATACTGGGTTGCGACGTTGATAACGCCGCTCAACGTTGGGCTACTGACACGCTTTCCAGCGAGGTCGGCGACACCTTCGATGCCCGAATCAGCAGGCACGATGACCCGCACGAACGGGTTGTCCTCGGTGTCGATGGTGTTGCCAAGGATCTGGACGACATCGAGGCCTGAATCGTTGGCACGAATTAGGTCGGTGGCGGTGCCGAGCGAGATCTCGACCTGCTGACCGAGCGTTGGAATGATCTCGGAGATGTTGGTGGCTGGCGTGAGCTCAACATCGAGGCCGTTGTCTGCAAAGAAGCCCTGTTCCGAAGCAACGTTGACGAGGAGGCCAGTGGTTGCTGGCACGAATACCAGGCGAACTTTGGTGGGCTCCGGTGCAGCGGTCGTGGTGGTTTCTTCGGGTTCCGCCTCGGTCGTGGTCGTAGTCTCTTCGGGTTCAGGTGCAGCGGTGGTCGCTGTTTCCTCAGCGACGGTGGATGCCGTCTCCTCGACGCTGTCGGCTGCTTCGTCGGCCGAGCTCCCACACGCGGTGACCAACAAGGCGAGGGCTAAGAAGACTGCAATCCAGGGACTTTTTGCCCTAACACTGCGCTTTTTCGTACCTGCTTCGACTGCACAAACCTGTCCCATAGCTGTCTAAACCACCTTGTCATTATTGTCTGGTGGTCAGACCATATGACGAAGGCGTTTCGTGTTTCCAATCGGAAAACGGCAGAATTAGCAGATCAGTGCAGTGCCAAAAATTTTCAGGAGTTGTCGGCGATGGCCTCTGCACGATCGGCGACGCCACTGAGGGCACCGGTGATCGTGGTGAGTTGTTCGTTGATTTTGGTGACGCTGGGGCCGATTGTCGAGCACTGCGTCTCGACGGCACGAACGCCGTAGGTCGACTTCGCCAGATGCCGTGCGGTCTCGTGAAGCGAGGCCGAAATACGAATGAGATAAAAAGCCAGAACGGCAATGACGAGGGCTATCTCGACCACGGTGAGGGTGATGAGGAGGTTGCGCATTAGGCCTCTCCCCCGCTATCGCCCTGGACCGAGGCCAGCAAGGCATCGTGTCGGAGTGCTTCCTCGGTCAGACGGTCGAGGCGCACCGATGTTTGCGTGAGCATCCATGTGGTTGCGGTGTTGCGGGCGACTGGCTTGGCAGCTTCCCAAATACCTTCGGCTCCACGCTCAACACGTTTGACTTGGTTCAAGAACGTTT
Source organism: Herpochondria borealis (assembly GCA_032274145.1). NCBI lineage: Eukaryota > Rhodophyta > Florideophyceae > Ceramiales > Ceramiaceae > Herpochondria > Herpochondria borealis. The sequence goes on along the minus strand of JAVCKV010105271.1, from coordinate 11,466 downwards.
GCAGCAGAACAATGGCTACAACAGCGACGACCAAGCCGGCGCCAAGGGTGATCCACCAAAGGCCGTGGGTGCTCATGATTCGCCTCCCGCGGTTTCAAGGTATTCACGTGCTGCACGAGCCGACGAGGTGATGTCGACGATGTGGCGATTGACCGTGTCCACATTCCACAGGCCGTCCGTGTTTGCCTCGGAGGCGTTGAAGGCTTCGATGATGGACTCGGCCTTGATGGCGGCATCTCGGGCGCCCTTGATCATGAGTAACAGCAGCGCCACGACGAGCAACACGGTGACAAGAAAGATCACCCAGCCAATAACCCAGCCAGAAGAAACAGCGATGAGCGTCATTGGTCCTACTTCTCCGTGACCGTGCTCAACGCATAGTTGATCAGCGTGTCGTTTAGTTCGACGCCATGGGTGTCGCGGGCATGAGCGGCGACCTTGGCGAGCAGTTCGTCTTTGGAGTCGGCGGTGGTGGCCGCCTTGCAGTCGGTTACACCAACGTGTTCGCAACGAAATTCGAGTGCCATGTGTGGTTACCTCTCTGCGTTCATTGTCAGGTTCATGCGGCGGGTTCTTCTACTTTTGAGACATCAGCGACCAGGTCGCCGAGCGCTCCCGAAACAGCGCCGAGGTTGGCGCCCATCGACTCGGTGAGCTCGTTGATGGGTTTGGTCTGGTGGGCAATGGCCCGGACCCCAAACGTGATCTTGCCAAGCTGATCGTTTACGTGGCGTAGCACGAGGATGACCTTCACCAGGTAAGCGGCGATCGCCAAGATGAGGACGGTGAACAAGATGATGGAAACAATTGCTGCTGCGGGCATTATCCGACCATCCTGCGGAGAGCGGTTACGTAGCGGACGGCGACACCGGTTATGCCGGTGATGGACGCATCGGTGTCGATGAGGGCAGGAACCGGCACGAGGTGCTCGGTGAGGATGACGCCGTGCTCGAGGATGTCATCGGAGGCGTGCTGGATCTCAACCGCGGGTCGGATAACCCGGTTGGCCAGGAAGATGACGAGCGGGACAACAACAGCCAGGATGAGCACATTCGCTATCCACCACAACAACATGTTGATTCCCCCAAGAAGCTTGGCGATTCCGGCTCGCTAGAGCTCGGCATCTAGGCTCGATTACACCTCGGACTGTAGCCGAAGTCACTAGGTGTTGTCTACATGTAGTCCGTCCGTCACCTAGTCATGAATCTCGAGTGAGCGTAACGATGCAGGCGCAATTCGTTCGAGCATCCCAGTCGAGGACTCAAGAACAAGAAACCCATCCTTGTCTACGGCGGTGATCCGGCCGCGTGCCTCGCCTCTCGGCAATAGCGAAACCAACGCACGCTTATTCATTACCGAGCACCGGTCGTTGAACGCGTCGAGAAGCGCAAGCGAATCGCGCTCGAGGAGACGTGTGGCTGCCTGAAGCTCCTGCTCAAGCGATGCCAGCAGTTCGTCTTTGGTGGCATCTAGCCCGTCGAGGTGGGCACGAACAGCGAGGACGGCATGTTCGACCCGGCCAGGTCCGAGCTGAGTCGTCACGTTGACCAAACACTGCACCGCATCACCACTGCTTGCAAAATCAGGGCCACCTCGGACAACCGTGTCTGGCCAACGAACGGTGTGGTCGTTGCCGGTGGCTTCGGCGAGGGCATTGGCGGTTCCCAGCGAGGCAACCAGCCACAAAAGGGCTTCCTGCAACGGATCGATGGCGGGGCGAATCACCATCGCCATGATCAGCGCGTCACCGCTCGCCACCCGCCACGGCGTTCCGCCGCGGAGCCGCCCGGAAATCTCGCTATCGGTAACCACGATCGAGCCGTCGGGAGCGTTCTCGGTACGGGCCCATGCCGATGCCAGCGCTTCGACCGACATGGCGACCTCGTAGTTGCGCCTCTCCTTTCGGTTCGCTGGTTCACTCACTTCGGCTCACCAGCGGGCGCACCCGATCCACAAGCCACGTGTCTTGCGAACGGGACAGCAAAATTGAACCAGCAGACCAGGAGTCGTCGCCGAACGCCGCAGGACAGTGCAATGCAAGTTCTACAACGTCAGCACCATCAAGGACCGGTGAAACCTCGGCGCGCACGTCGTCTAGGGGCACGGCTGCGAAGTCGACTCGAAGACCGTGCACCAGGCCGGTGAGGAACGAGTCCGATTCTTCTTGCGGGCTGGTGCCCTGGCGGATGCGTTGTGCTTGGAGCGGGTCGAGGCCTCGACGACTACCCGCTTCGAGCACGTGTTCTCGGCCGGCTTCGCTGAGCATGTCCCACACCACAACGTGCTCGCCCCACACAATCGCTTGGATGAAACGGTCGGCGACGGCTGCGGTATTGGGTAGAGGCTTGCTGTCGGCGGTCATGGCCGGTCCCAACCAATGTCCTCCAGCATGTCTCGCACTCGAATACGTTGTGGGCCGAACAGCAAGGCGTTGATTGCCTCGTCGAGAATGAAGTCCGCTGCACGTTGGTCGTGGTTGTCGAGCATGCGGTGCGCTGCCATTTGCGATTCCAGAGCGGACTCGAGCAGTGTTTCGGGCAGTTCCATCAGCACGGCGATGATGGTGCGTATCGAGGCCACGAACGACACCGCTGGCTGGTTGATGATGGCGTAGTACATAGCGGTCAGGCGCTCGAGCTGGTTCGCCTTTGGCAGGCGTTCCATTTGCATAAGGCGCTGACGCAGGAACATCAGTCGCTCGGTGTCGTCCATGGAACCAGCGAGCGTGGCGATGTGGTCGGCACGGGTTGCGCCCGGCACGGCGACTTCGAGACGCTTCTCTACGGCCTCGGCGTTGGTGAATACCTCTTGCCATTGGGGCTGGTGCAAGCGTGGGTCGAAGATGTTGAGCGAGTCTTCGTAATAGGCAAGCGCTCGTTGCAGCGAGGCAACGTCGTCGCGGCCTGCGTGGGCGTGGCCAAGGTTGTGCTTGGCGATCGCGTGCTGCATTGGGAAGCCGACGCTGGTGAAGATGGTGAGGCACCGTTCGAACGCGGCGATTGCCTCGGTCAGGCAGAGATCGCTGCTCGATAAATCGAAACCGGCCTTTGCCTTCCACGCAATGCCGAGTGTGTGGTCGATCATTGCGGTGTGCATCGAGGCTTCAGTTCCGCCAGCGGCGTTCGATGCGTCGGAGAGCACGGTGATTGCGGCCTCGCAGCCGTCGATGCCGCCTCGGGCCAGGTGCACTTGGCCAAGGTTGTGCTGCGTGGCCAACCTTGTTCGGACCTGCTCGGCGTCGTCGCCAGGGAGCATGTCCAGAGACATCGTGAACGCTTCGACAGCGTCGTCGAGCCGGCCGCCTTCGGTGAGCACCAGACCAAGGTTGTTCAGCACCGAAGCCTCTTCGACATCGACGCCTTTGCCCGACATCAGCCCCAGCGCCTCTCGGAACAGGCGGCTCGCAGTGCTGGGGTCGCCCAGCATGCGATGCGCAGAACCGGCAGCGTTGAGGATGCGGGCGTGTTCGACTGGCGCTCGTTGAACAGTGAGAACCTCGGCTGCCTGCTGGTACAGGCCAAGCGCGTCTTGCAAGTTCTGCTGAGGGTGCGCTGTTGGCTGCTCGGCGGTGGCCATACCCAGCCGGTAGGCAGCAGCGGCCCACTGCAGCGAGTCTGTGGCACGGTCGGCCGAGTCGAACCGCGCCTGCAATGCAGCAACCGAATCGGTTGCGGAGAATGCTGTTGGGCCCTCGTTACTCATGTGGCTGCTACTCATGCGGTTCCGGTCTCGAACAGCGAGGCAATGCACCGGTCGATCTCTTCGATGGTCACTGGAATCGCGTTCGTGACGATGTCGGACATGCCGATTCCCATGGTGTCAACGTCGACGGGCTGTACGCCAACCATCTTCACGATTGGAGGCAACACACCCAGCGCCCGGGCAACCATAAGCGAGCGTTCGGGTGTGGCCAGATGCATGTCGGCGAGCAGGTCGTATTTTGTGTTGTGGTCGAGCGCGTGCACGTCGATGACTTCGTAGTCGATCGTCATCACGGTGCCGGGTGGCCGTTCCCGGTCGACGGTGTCGATCACGATGATGGCGTCGTAGCCATCTTGCAGGTCTGACACGAGCTGAATTCCCGCAATGCCGGTTTCGACCACGGTCACGTTCGGAACGGTTTCGCGTTCGAGCAGCAGGTTGGCGACTTCAACACCGAAGGCGTCGTCGCTTCGCAGGACGTTGCCGACCCCGGCGACCAGAATGTTCATGGTGCGTGAGAAAAGGCTGTGGAACGCGAGATTTCGGCTGCCCGCATTGCGTAGCCGTGGATAACCCACCACGCGATGTAGTTCTCGAACATGGCCCAATCGGCCTCACTGATCTGGCCCTTCCAGTGCTCGACCCGCTTCTCGATCTCGGTGCCGATGACCGTGTTGAGCAACTCCCCCACCAAAGACATGTCCAACAGTTGCGTGCCAGCCGGGCGGCCTTGCTTTACTTCGTCGGAAAGCCGTGCCGTGTCGTGCGCCAAGGGCACGAGCGCATTGGTCTGTGGCGTGGTTTCTGGGAGGTCACCAACGTCGGCTTCCTCGATGCGTCGGATGCAGTAACCCACCAAGAACGCGGTGCCTGCCCAGTCGGCAAACTCCGACATTGGCTGGGTGCGGCGTTCTTCTTCGATCATCTGCTCGCGGTACGACGATGCGGTGACCGTGAGCGGATGTGCTTGGGCCAGCGCACGTGCCTTAAACGTGAGGTCGCCAACGCGATCGGTGGGGTCAGTCATGTAGCAGCTCAGTCATATTTCAGCTCAGTCATGTAGCAGCTCAGTCATTCTTGCGACTCTTGATCTGTAGGCCGGTGGTGATGCTGCCAACAACGGGCGGCGGATGCGGCTCGGCGGTCATCTCTTCGACCTCGATGCGACGGAAGTCGACCCAGTGTTCTTTGAGCGCTGTCTCGACCTGTTCGATGATCGTTGCGTCCGACGCCGTGCAACCATCGCAGCTGCCGTGCAGCTTCAACCGCACCACACCGTCTTCGAGGTGCACGACTTCCATGTCGCCACCGTGGGAATGCAGATACGGACGCACTTCGGCAAGGGCTGCCTGCACGCTGATGCGGGCGGCGTCGAGGTCGGTGTCGTCACCTAGCCCGTAGGCAGCCAGCAACGCTCCAGCGATCGGGTCAGCGGCGACGGCTTCGAGCAGAATGTCGCCACGCCATTCTCGAATCATTTCGACGAGGCGACCAACGCCGTTGGCGTGGAAGACGTCGATCCAATCGAGCATCTCGATCGCAGTGTCGGCAACATCTTTATCGTCGTTCTCGGCTAAGCGTTCGGCCAGCTCCCCAATCAGAGGAAGGATCTGCGCGAACTCGAGGCGTTCATCACCGCGACTCACCGTTTTGACCTCACAGCACTTTTAGACCACACAGTTGACTTCACAGTTCTGACCGGACAAGAGCGAGCACCTCGTCGACAGTAGCTTCAACCGTGTCGGTGAACCCAAGCCCGAAGGCTTCGTCTTCTGGTTCGACTTCGATCACCACCGTGTCGTCGGGAAACTCGCCGTAGTAACGAACAACGGCCAGTGTGTGGTCGAGGTCGATGATGCCCATGGCAGCCTCGGAAAGACGGTCTTGCACTTCGTCGTCGCTGGGTGGAGTGAGGTCGAGGTTGTAACGCCGAATGGTGCCTGGCGGGTCTTCACGGCGAGGCATGCAGCCAACGAGCACGACCTTGTTCGGGCGCACTTCCTGGAGCCGATGCAACACCCGGTGTGCGGCGTACGACATGTCTTCAACAATGACGTGGTCGGGCCAGTCGAGGTCGACAACCCGGTTGATCCATTGGGTGCCGTAGTCGAGGTCGCGTAGCCAGGGCAGGCCAATGCCGCCCACGAGGATGCGACCCGTGTTGCTTTCGGGCAGCTCGTATTGCTTCTTTACGTTGGCGAGTGCCGGATCAGGAACGGTGAGCCCCGGAATAACGAGGTCGGTTCGTTGATCTGTACTCGACCGTGATGGTTCGCTTACAGGCACGACTTACTCGAGCGTGCAACTGCAGGAGTTGACCTCGCGAGTGATGATGCCCTTGCCCGTGTCCATGTGCGTGGTGCACGGCATGCACGGATCGAAGCTTCGGATTGCCCGCAAGATGTCGATGCCCTTGACGTCGTCGTCGCCGACGCTCTCAAGAATCGGCGTGCCGACAATGGCTTCCTCGTACGGACCAGGCTTGCCGAACGGATCGCGTGGTGCGGCGTTCCAGGTGGACGGCGTGTTGATCTGGTAGTTAACGATCTTGCCCTTGTCCATGTGCAGGTGATGGGTGAGGTAGCCGCGGCCGGCTTCCCAGAAGCCGTAACCAACACGCTCGTCTTGTGGAACGGTGAACTTGGTGGCGGTCTTGGTTTGGCCGGCACGCCACAGGTCGAATGCCTGCATGAGGTTGATCATGCCGATGGCTGCGGTGAAGGCAACGCCGTAGGCACGGCCACGGTTGCGCTCGAAGGCGTTGAGCTTTTCGGGGATCTTCCAGTTGAGTTCCATCTCTGGAAGCTCATGGCGTGGCATGAGCATGCGGAGGCCGTCGCCGGTCGAGCTGAGGTACGGGTTGTCGGCAAGGTTGCCAGCGAGTGCGGTGGTCCACATGCGTCCGTAGACGCCGGACTCCATCGACATGCGATCCCAGCGTGGAGCGGTGTCCCACGTGTACTTCTCTTTGAAGTTCTTGCCCTCTGGGCGAGGGATCGTGACCTTGTTCATCATGTGATACGGGCTGAGCGGGTTGCCCAACGGGTCGGTATCGAAGCGCTGCGGACCGTTCTTGGTCCAGTCTTCGTAGTAGCTGTGCTCGACGAACTCTTCGATGCCCATGTTGATGCGGGTGAGATCGGAGGTGACGAGTTTGCCGTCGACGATGACGCCTGGAGCCGAGTAGCGGGCGTTGCCCCACGTGTCGATGTTCTTGAACGTGGCGTCGTAGACACTTGGGTCGTCCCAGATGCCGGTTTGGATCATGTTCGAATCGCGCAAGCCAACAAGTTCGTAATCGGGGTTGGCTTCGAGGAAGAAGTCGCAGATGTCGTCCCACCAGCCAGCAAGGCGCTTCGAGTAATCAAAGATCTTTGCGAGCTGGTTGTAGAACTCGTTAAACGTCGAGGTCGAGATCGTGGTGGAAACACCACCGGGAACGAGGGTGGACGGATGCGGGAACTTGCCGAACATCAGCGTGCACATAATGCGGCCGATGCGGGTGTATTCGAGCGCTTCGAGGTAGATCTCGCCCTCGAGCGGGTTCATGGCATCCATGATGTCTTTGACGGTCTTGTACCCGTGGATGTGTGCGTTCTTGGCCGGGGTCTTCTCGGCGAGTTTGACGAGCTCGGGGTTTGTCATCGACACGAGTGCGGTCGAGTAATCGGGTCCGGCGAGCAGGCCGAGGTGGATTGGATGGTCGTAGAACATCTCGGCCACTTCGCCGAGGTTTCGAACAACAACACCGAGCGGTGGAGGCACGATGCCAAAGGCCTGCTCGATGGCCATCGATGAAACAGTCGAGTGCACACCGCCGCAAACGCCACATGCACGTGAGCTGATGTCGATGGCATCGCGTGGGTCGCGGCCCTGCAAGATGATCTCGTAGCCACGGAACAACATGGCCTGTGAGTAAGCATCTACGGCGACGCGGTTCTCGAGGTCGAGGGTTGTGTGTACGGCCAGCGCGCCAGCGACACGAGTAACCGGGTCGATGCTCCACTCCTTCAAACGAGGAGGGGCCGAGCTCGCTCCAGATTCGTTGGGGTCGTACTCCCAGATGGGTTTGGTGTCGACGCGGTATGGGTCGGTGACCCCGTCACGGATCTTGGTCTTACCGTCGGGTCCAACGTCGATTGGCAGGTTCTTGAATGACATAGTTCGACCTAGTTCGTTCCCCACCCGCTGAGGCGGGGTGGTGTGGTGCTCGCCGCAGAACCGGCGCTTGCCGGTGCCGAGCTGGATGTGGAAACAGTGACAAATTGCTTGATGGGGCTTGCTTTGGTGCCGTACGGATCGCCGGCGGTTTCGATCAGCTTGGCTTTGCCGTTGCTGTCGAACTCGATTGGAAGGTTCTTGAAGCACATAACGAAGACCTACTTACTCTTTGCTTTGCCAGCGTTGTGGTTGGTCATGGTCTTGTAGAAGCGGTGGACCGTTTTTTCGGCACCTACTGGTTGCTTCTTGTATCGAGCCCAGCCGCTTGGCGAGTCGTCGCTTTCCCAGCGGACGGAGCGTTGCTTGTCGTGCATGGTGAGGTGGCGCATCCGGCGGATGAAGCCACCCATGACTCGGCTGGTGGTTCCACTGACGAACGACCCTGGAGGGGCCACATAGAACGGTGCGAACTTGTCGGGGAAGCCGGGCATGGTGCAGCCAATGCAGATGCCGCCCATGTTCATGCAGCCACCGTGGCCGTCGACGATGCCGCGTTCGGCAATGTTGCACTGCACAACGGGGCCCCAGCAACCGAGCTCGACAAGGCATTCTTTGTCGCCGTATTCCTCGGCGAAGACGCCTTCTTCGTAGTAGCCAGCGCGTGGGCAATGGCGGTGCACGGTTTCGGTGAACAGCCAGGCTGGGCGTCCGAGCTCGTCGAATTCGGGCAACGGTGCGAGGCCGTTGAGAAAGAGCAGTGCAGCTGCGGCGGTTTCGAGCACGTTGTCGCCAACGGGTGAGCAGCCGGGCACGTTGATGACGGGCAGACCGAGCGTGGATCGGTAGTCCTTGCCGAGGTGATCCATCACACCTTTGGCGTTTGTTGGGTTGTTTGCAGCGGCCGGGATTCCGCCCCAGGTGGCGCAAGTGCCAACAGCGATCGTTGCTGCGGCGAGTGGCGCCATGCGATCGAGCCATTCGAGGCTGGTGATCTGGCGGCCGGTTTCGCGATCTTCGCCGAGGCCCATCCAGTAGCCATCGCCCGAGTAGGTCTCGTCCATGATCGAGCCTTCCCAGCAGATGAGGAAAGGTGCGTCGAGTTCGCCGGCGGCGGCCATGCGAAGGTTCTCGGTCCATTCAGCGCCCGACTCGACCGACACGACGGTGTGGATGAGCTCGACCTTTGGAAGCCCAGGGACTCGTCCGAGCAGGAGGTCTTCGAGGCGAGGGTGCGTAGCGCCGGTGACGGAGATGGTGCAGCCGTCGCACGATGCGCCGACGATCCAGAACAGGTAGACCTTTTCGAGCTTGCTGCGGTAGATCTCGTCACGAGGTGGGTTGATCTGGCTGCGCATTCCGACGGGCGCAAACGGGTCGGCCGGGTCGAGGTGCAACGGCATGAGCTCGTTGTCGCTGTGCGGGTGTTCTGGCACCTTCGTGTACTGCACCATACGTGTCTCCAGTTGCTGTCCGGGCCTGGGCTAGGTGTAGTATACACACAGCTCAGATCCGTTCTAGCTGGCCGCCGATTTGGAAGTTTTGCATGAACACTCCAGACGAAAATGCTTCGCTCGTCGCACCGAAATCATCGGCGCTACAGATGCTCTATTGGCGCAGCGAAATTCTCCAGGTCATGTATTGGCTGCGGGGCGAAGGCTTCGGCGACATCGTCGATGCACCGATGGTCGAGCGTTTCCTCGGCGTCGAGGCCCGCAACGGCATTGGCTACCTCGATCGGCTGGTCGAAGAGGGGTACCTCACCGTCGACGGCACGTTCTATGCCCTCTCCGATTTCGGGTTGAAGCAGGGCGCCCGCGAGTTCGCCGATTCGTTTAGCGAGCTCACGAAACCCGCCCACGGCGAGTGCAGCGACGATTGCTGGTGCCACGCTTCGGTCGACGAGGCCGATGCCTGCATGGCTCACCGCGTCGAGCACAACCACGCCATGGACCTGAAGCACGATCCCCACGGCCATACGCACGATCACGGCGGCCACAATCACGACGGCCACAATCACGGACATACGCATGACCACTAACAACACCTCTGTACTGCCACGACGCTTCCTCCGGCCGCTGCTGTTCTTGGGCCTCTCCCAGTCCGAGCGCTCCTACGGTTACGAGCTGGCCGAGGCTGTTCGCGGTTTCGGGCTGAGCATCGACATGGCTGGCATCTACCGCGAGCTGCGATCGATGGAACAGAAAGATCTGCTGAGCTCGGAATGGGAACCGTCCGACAACGGCCCCGACCGCCGTGTCTACATGGTCACCGAATCGGGTCGTGAAGCACTGAACCAGGCGGTTGCCGATCTGGAGCTCGCACGAGACCAGCTCTCCGCTGCCCTCGACGCTGTCTCGGTCGACGCTGTCTCGGTCGACGCTGCAAAGAACGCTCGATGAAGCTCGCTGTCGCCGGTAAGGGCGGAGCTGGCAAGACCACGTTCTCTGCCACTGCGTCTCGGCTGCTCGCACGCTCGGGTCGTGATGTCGTTGCGATCGACGCCGACACCAACCCCAACCTGCACGCGGCAATGGGTGTGTCGCACGAGGCCATCCAGGCCGTTCCGTTTCCGCCCACCTCGCTCGTGTCTCGTTCGTTCGACGGCCCAATGCTCAACGAACCGCTGGCCGACGTGCTCGACCAGCACACGCTCGTTGCTCCCGACGGTGTGCGTCTGCTGCGTATGGGTATGCCCGAGCACGCCGACGAAGGCTGTTTGTGTTCGGCCCATGCGGTCGTGTCTGCCTTGTTGGGCGACCTCGACGCGTTGCCCGAAACGGTCACCCTCATCGATATGGAAGCCTCGCCCGAGCATCTCAGCCGTGGCACAGCACGCGAGGCCAACGCTCTCGTGCTCATCGCCGAGCCATACTTTCGTTCGCTCGAAGCCGTGAAGCTGCAAGCCAAGCTCGCCGCCGAAACAAACATCGGGCGAGTCGTCGTTGTGGCCAACAAGTGCCGTTCCGACACCGACTTCGCTGCAATCCAAGAGTTCTGCGGCAACTACGACCTCGATCTCATTGCCCGCATCCCGTGGGGCGACGAAGTGCTCGATGCCGACGCCGCCACTACTCCCCTCTTAGACTTCGCACCCGACAGCCCCGTAGTAGAGGCTGTGCAGAAGGTGTGCGACATCCTTGCCCCCAACTCTGTGACCCCTACCGATCCGAATGTGCAGGCCCGCTGATGTGTGTTGGTATTCCAGCCCAAGTTGTTGAGATGCTCCCCGCCGAGCGGAAGATGGCGATCGTCGAGGTCGAAGGTGTGCGCCGCGAGGTGAGCATCGTGATGGTGATCGACGACGGCGTTTCGGTCGGCGACTGGGTGCTCCTGCACGTTGGCTTTGCGATGAGCATCATCGACGAGGAAGAGGCCAAGTCTCAGCTCGACTTCATGCGAATGCTCGGCGAGGCCTACGAGGAAGAGCTCGAGGCATTCGGAGCGGAAGTGCCGACTGCCCCAGCAGCCACCGACTCGTGACAGCGGGCGCCCTTCCGGCCCAAGCTCTCGCTCTTGCGCGGACGTTCACGGCGGGCGGACGTCTCATCGTTTCTGCACTGGACCGGCCCGACCACGCCCGCCATGTGGCGGTCGAGTTCGTGC
>JAVCKV010105161.1:0-20165 GCA_032274145.1 Herpochondria borealis | reverse complement strand
TGTAAAGCTATATTAAACCAGGATTTGTGACTGTCAAGTTATGCTAATCCTATTTTTTTTAACTGTAAAGTTATTTTGAGACGATACACTTATACCGCCCACCCTCATACACCTCCTCCCCTCCCTCAAAAAAACAATTCTCCCGCTCCAAATCATAAACCACCACCACCCTTCTCCCCCTCAACTCCTCTCCCACCACACACCGCTGCACAAAATCATCCTGCAACTCAATCTTAGCCTTCCAATCCACCGTATTAAACCGATGCGCAAAGATAGGTCGAAACCCCGTATAAACCGTCGCAAGATAAGAAATATGATAATCCCTACAAACCAATAACCGATTATCCACGTCCAAAGTCGCCAGAAAATCAAGCGTTTCCCTTTGATCTTGCGTTATTTTTATACCACCGATCTCCGTACTTTGCAACCGACCAAAGTGACTAAACCAGGCAATATTATCCGACAAAAAAACTACACAACATAGGCCTAACAATATTTTTGCGACAGCAGGGGAAAAGCGCTGAAAGAAAACCTCAGAGTACTCCTTCACAACAGGATAACCCAGCAAGAACAACGCAGACCAAGTATAACCTCTGGTAAAATGTAAGGGCTGGTGAGCCGGGATGGCGAATTCGTGGTTCTCCAAAAGGAAGTTGACAATAGCCCAAACGGCTAGAAAGCGATTGAAAGGATTGGAGAGTACCGATAGTAATTTTTTAGGAGTGGAAATTCGTAGTAATACAAGGAGGCCGACTATGGCATAGGCTGGGATGAAATTCTCTGCGGTCATACTCCAGTCGAGCGCCCATTGTTTCATAAGAATTCGGTGGGCGGCGTTGCTGGGAAGGTAGAGGAAGTAGTAGCTAAAGTGACTAACTGCGAGTATTACAAGTCCAGGTAACACAAAGGTTGGAAGGGGAAGGCGTCGGATATAATACTTTTCTAACAATATCCATACGGTGCTTATCAATAAAGCTGCGGTGCCAGTAAAAGGATGCGAAAAAATCAATAAGGTTAAAAGTAAGAGGAAGAAGTGGTACTGTTTTTTGAAAATAAAATAGACGATTCCGAAGAATACAAAATGGTAATAGGCTTCCATCGGATAAACAAAATTTCGACCCAAATTTAGAAACCACCATCCGGAACCGGGTTCCAAGAAAAATAACGTTTTAAGTCCTCCTTCAAATCCGATTTTAGTAAAAAGAGCCAAAATGCCACTTGCGAAACAGATCAGACCACCGCCCCACATGAATAGCAATAAACCAATATTTCGGAATGGACCGGACTTGTCATGAATCACCTCACTAAAAATAACAATACACATTCGTATGCAAAGAATAGTAAAGATAAATCCAAAGAGCATTAATAAAATCCCTGGGTCAATAGGGAGTACCCGCATTAGCTGACCTAAAACGAAAAGCTGTGGTTGGAAATAAATGGCCTCATTGTTATAGTCTGTGCTGAAAGGTAAAGGGTATTGCAAGGTCAAGCCACCACGGTCACCATATTCTTTGGCATTGGCCATGTATGAAGCCTGATCCGTTTGTATGAAGCCGGTTGCTATTAGCTGGTCATCTACCAGTGCATTGCTATAATGACTGGCATAAAAAAAGAATATAGGAAGGCTCAGAAGAATAGCAAATCCCCAGTGTTTTTTCATTTATGCTTGGCTGTATTAGTTTCGGGAAAGGTAGGAATCTTTTTACCACATTTCCTCCATTCCCTCTTTGTTATATTTTACATTGACTTCTTCAAAATAACTTCCTTCGTGTTTCTTTAATTTCAATTTATTCCCGGAAACCAATCGCGCCAAAAGTGCAATCGGGACTAAAATAACGAAAAAGACAAGAGACAATAAAATCCTAGAATTTACATATCCCAGCGCCTCTGCCAATTTGTACCAGAGCCAGGTTATTTTTGCTAAGGCGAAACTTGAAAACAAGGAAAGCAGACCAATGCTCAAACTGATCCAGAGGAAAATTGGTTTTTCCAGTGCGAGATATAATACCAAAAAGCCTAAGACGATGACGAGTACGGCTTCTAATTGTTTATGCTTCTCCATTCTAAAAAATAGAGTAAATGAAAGGAGCTGCCGCAGATCCGCCGCCAATTACTAGCAAGAGACCTATTAATAATAACACCAATATCACCGGGACTAACCAATAGGCCTTTCGTGCCATCATAAATTTTACTAAGTCTTTTATAAATTCCATTTGAGTTAAATTTAGTTATTAAATGATCATCTGAAGCCCTTAATCTAAAGTAAACTCTTCCTTCCATAAATCATTGTCTTTCCAATTGGGCTGTTCTTTTTTATCAAAAATATGATTTCCCAGCACTAAATAATCCATCTCCGTCCGCATAAAACAACGATAAGCATCCTCCGGCGAACAAACAATAGGCTCGCCTCTAACATTGAAACTGGTATTAATTAAAAGACCATGTCCGGTCTTTTTTTTAAAGCTTTTAATTAAGTCGTAATATCTTTTATTACCTTGCGCTGTAACCGTTTGAATCCGCCCTGAAAAGTCAACATGCGTCACGGATTGTATCTTTGATCTCTGTTCGTATAACCTTTCTTTCATCGGTAAGTTCCAATAGTTATCGGAAACCTTTTTCTTTAATTCTTCTTTTATCGGTGCCACTAAAAGCATATAAGGCGACTCCCCTTCTAAGTCAAAATAACTGGAAACGTCTTCCGCCAAAATAGAAGGTGCAAAAGGTCGAAAGCTCTCTCGATACTTTATTTTTAGATTTATTTTTTTCTGCATGTCAACATTCGTAGGATCTCCCAAAATGCTTCTATTTCCTAAAGATCGAGGTCCCCACTCCATTCTCCCTTGAAACCAGCCTATTACATTTCCAGCTTTGATAAGCTCAGCAGTTTTGTCGATGCCTTTTTCAAAGTCGCTAAAAAAATCAAAAGGGGCTTTAAATTTTTTAGCCATTATTTTAATATCCAAATCAGAATATTCTGGCCCCAGATAACTTCCTTTCATCGCATCTTCAGCGGTGTCTACTTTTCGCTCCTTTTCAAAATAAATGTAGTTGGCGGCCAACGCAGCTCCTAAAGCACCGCCCGCATCTCCTGCCGCAGGTTGGATGTAAAGTTGATCAAGAATCTCTGCCTTTAGAAGCTTTCCATTGGAAACACAATTCAAGGCGACACCGCCAGCCATGCATAGATTTTTCGACTTGGTCAGGCGGAGCGCCTCCGTTGCCATTTTGAGAACAACCTCCTCCGTTACCTTTTGAATGGCAAAGGCTAGGTCACAATGTTCTTGCAAAATAGGCGTTTCTGCAAGTCGTTTTTTCATGCCAAATAGTTTCTCCCATTTTGAATCATGGGCCATTCGTAGGCCAGTGGCGTAATTAAAATACTTTTGATTTAACCATATAGAACCATCTTCTTTGATATCGACTAATGTTGTTTTTATTAAATTAATATATCGACTTACCGTATCAGAATTTGGGTTTCCATAAGGAGCTAAGCCCATCAATTTGTATTCTCCAGAATTAACTTTGAATCCTAGATAATAGGTAAAAGCAGAATATAAGAGACCCAAGGAATGTGGAAATTTGAGTTCTTTTAATTTTGTAATACTATTACCTTTTCCATGGCAAATAGAAGCCGTAGCCCACTCTCCCACTCCATCTATGGTTAGTATGGCGGCCTCCTCAAACGGTGAAGGATAAAAGGCACTCGCGGCATGAGAAAGATGATGTTCCGGGAAAAGTAGCTTGAGCTTTTTTTTATCGTAAGATTCAATAGACTCCAGCGATTCATGAATCATCCGTTTTAAAAACATCTTCTCTTTTAGCCAAACCGGAATAGACATGATGAACGATCGTAAGCCTTTGGGGGCAAAGCTATAATAGGTTTCCAGAAGTCGTTCAAATTTTAGTAAGGGCTTGTCATAGAAAACCACAGCGTCTAATTCCGTAAGGGAAAATCCAGACCATTTCAGGCAATACTTTACAGCGTTAACGGGGAAGGAAGCGTCTTGTTTTTTTCTAGTAAAACGTTCCTCCTGCGCAGAGGCAATGATCTCCCCGTTATGAATAATGGAGGCGGCCGAGTCGTGATAAAACGCTGATATTCCTAAAATTTTCATTTATAATGTGATGGCCAATAAGCTAGGTCTCAAGAAGGTATGAAAAATTGATTTCCTTTCCGAAAAATCAATTAAAAAATAAGCAGCCTATGTTATAAGTTATTCTGATATTGATTCTATTTTCGCCAAAGTTACTATTTTGTATCAATACCAAAGAATGAAAGGAATACCTTTAAAGAAAGTCATCTTCTGGAATGTTTTGACTGTTATTCTACTACTAGTTTGCACGGAGATAGTCCTGAGAATCAGCGGATACGAACCTTATGATTTAAGTAAACTTTCTCAGCCATCTGTAAAAGTAAGCCCTGGAAATCAGTATTTTCAAAAAGACAGTTTGTTAGGCTATAGAAACTTACCAGGCAAATTTACGGTTCGGCTTAAAGATACCTTAGACTTTGTCAGTTCCCATAATCAAGAGACCCATAGAATGACCAGTTCAATCGAAAATGACAGTCTAAGAGGAAGACCCGAATTGTGGTTCTTTGGAGGTTCTTATACACATGGTTGGTCGATAAATGATGAAGAGACTTTCCCCTGGCTGATACAGTCGAAGTTGAAGGGGTTTAAAGTGGAGAATTTCGGTGTGATTGGATATGGAACCATTCATTTTTACTTACAGCTAAAAAGGGCTTTGCAGGAAAGGCAAAAACCAGAAATGGTGATCATTAACCATGCATACTTTCATTTGGAAAGAAACTTATTTTTATTTGAGAGAAGAAGATTGCTGGATCGGTGGAGCTTTTTGGGCCCTTTGCAACAGCCTTATGCTAAGGTTAGTTTGATGAGGAATATAAGCTTGTCGCAAACGAATTTCGTCTATCGGCCCTGGAACTTATCCCGTTATTCCTCCTTCAGTCGGTTCATACAAACTGGGGGTGAAAATTTTGCAGATTGGATTAATCGGAAACACGAAGTCGCTATTATAGAACACCTTTTTAAAGAAATCAAAAATTTATGCCGTTTGCATCAGGTTGATTTATTGATTGCTAATTTGACAGAAGGAGGCTACCCTATCGAGGCATTTTGTTTGGAGAATGAAATCCCCTTTGTTGATATTTCTATTGATTTAAACAAAAAGGAAAACACGAATAAACCTATTGATGGACATCCGAGTGCGAAGGGGAATGAATTGTATGCGGATAAATTGATGTCTGTGTTGGACACTATTTTGAAAGACTTTTAAGAAGGCTAGGTTTAAGCTAGCTACGAATTAGATTTATCAGAAGTCATGAAAAGTTAGAAAAATAAGAAAAATAAGAATTTTTTTTCTAAAAAAATGAAACCATAAACATATTGATATACAGCTGTTTACGATTCGTGAAAATAAAAAATTAAAGAAAATCGAAATTTATTTATGGAATTTCTCCTTTTCTGCAGCTTATTAGTAGAGATCATTCTGCAAACTTCAAACCGTGCCAACAGTTGTGAAGTAGAAGTAGTTTGGAAAAGACCAGACGGAGGCTTCGTTTTCAAATCGGTTTCTAACTAAACGTTTACCACGCCCTGTGGAAAATAGGGAAAAGACATAACCATATTAGGCTTAAGCAGCTAATTTAGGGTAGCTGTGCTATATGTGGTATTAAAATCGAGGCGGGCTCGTAAACCCGGCGGCGGTGGTTAGGGTGGGCCCTCCCTTTCCCTAACAAAAGTCCCACAAAATATAAAACACTATCGAGTGTGAAACTACATAACACTCTCCAAAGCCTAAAACCAAAAGCTACAAACCCAGCAAAACAATTCCTAATAATGTTAATGATTCTTTGACAAATCGAATAGTCACATTCCATGCGGAAGACTTCCCTTTAAAGGCATTAAAAATAGGCAGCATAAATAACAATAAATTTACAAAATTTGTCAAAAGGGCCCAAGACTGAAATTAAGTTCAAGCAAATGAGCCTCAACTCCTAGCATTTCCGTCCATTCCAAGTACCACCACCTTCTCCACCACATGCCTCCCCTCCTGATAAAAATGAAAAAAGTAAATCCCCCCAGCCCAGTCACTCGTATTCAACTTCACCTGTCCAGCCTCTAATTTAGGCAACTGCTGAATTCTCTTCCCTTGCGAATCTGTCACCAACAACAAGTCAATATTTTCCTCCATATCCACAAAAACATAATCCGTAGCAGGATTGGGGAAACACTTAATCTGCTTTATAAATCGCTTAAGCTCCTTATTTTTTCGTTCTTTCCTCGTTAGCTTTTTTTGCTTCGCCCCCTTCTCCACGAAATCTTCCACTGGAGCACAGTCATGATAATCACTACTCTCTCCGATCAAGCGAACCATCAAATCATTCAGCGTTTCAATGTTGTAATCGCCAGCTTCCGGCTTGATGTGGCTATTGCCAATACCGCTATGGTCGGTCAGGAAAGTGTAGGTACCATTAGTAGCCATAGTGAAAAACTTCAAAAGAAATTCCGTTTCCTTATTTACACCGCTTGAAGCAATGGGGATCACTTTGATACCTTTAGCGGAAGCCAGCTGAATGCTCTTCTCAAGGCTCTTCATTTCTTCTTCCACATGATGTGGCGGAGCATCTAACATTAAAAATACAATTCGAGCAATCGCATCTTCGTTCCAATCCAATTCGTTGATAGCGTGACCGAGGCCAAGATCTACGGCTTCCGGATAGTCGCCACCAGAACCTAATTGTTGCTTTTGTAAAAAGGCGATGGTTTCTTTTTCGTTTTCACTAAAAGCAACAGTACGTAATGTGTTTTTCTCCGATCTATCGGTATAACAAACTGCTCCCGTTCGTAGTTTAATACCCAATTCTTCTTCAGATCGTTGGATCACATCACTTGCTTCTGCTTTCAAATACTTCAATTCATCCCCCATTGATCCAGTCACATCCACTACGAAAACAACATCTACTTCTTTGCTGACCGAACAATCTAGAGGAAGATTTAGTGCATTGATACCTTCGGTGTAGTTCATGGCTGCGAAAGTCTCTCGGTATTGATCCTGTTGAACCCTTAGTTTAAATTCGGAATCTTTCGCTCCGAAAAAGTTGCCCCAAAGTTCCGCTCCGCCTTTGTTGTCACTTTTGCTCTCCCAAATTACCTCATCACTTTGATTCAATAACTGGATAGACACATTAGCCAAAGCTCTCCCCTGCTCATCCGAAAGCTTTACGGAAAAGCGTTGTTGAGGATGGTATCCCCAGTGCTCTTGATATTGAGCGAATTGTTCGTCTTTCATTAGGTTTTCCCAAAAGGTCCAGTTGTCCAGGTCCTTCCATTCTCCGGCAGTAAGCTGACCAGCGGATTCTGCCAATACCGGTGGAGGAGCGGGAGCTTCGGAAGGACTAGCGACGGGCTCTGTTACGGCAGGTGCTTCAGAATCCGCTTCTGATACCTCAGTTGCAGCTACCCGCATTCCGTCTACATAAACATCCGTAGAGCTAGAACGTGAGCCTCTAACGGTGAGCCCATCTCCATCACCAACACAACTACTTGCAGAGGCGGCAACGGAAGACATTTCCTTACTTGGACCTTTCCGGATTTCATCGCTAGTCACTGTTGACTTCATTGCTGTATCCTTACGCTTAGTTCGGATTTTAGAGTCTAAAATCACAATTTCTTCTAAAATGATACCTGAACTTAAAGGCACATCAAATGTATTATTTTGCCCAGCTTTAACAAATACTCCATTGGTTTTTGACTTGAGGTATCCCACATATTCGACCATAACATCATAGGTGCCAGGATCAATATTTGTATGGTAATTACCCTCGAAATCAGTTGTTAGGCCAGTGATGAATATCTCTCCTTTATATATTGCAACATTAGCAGCAATCAATTCTTCTCCGGTTTCTGAATCCGTGACTTTTCCAGAAAGACTTGTCTGCGCATGTAAACCGCAGAAGAGTAGCAAAGCTAAAACAGTGGATAAATATTTCATTCTAATTTATTTTTGATGAGTAGAATTTGTTCTGTATTTGGGCTGCGTCATTTGATAGTAGCTCCTCCTCCAGTAAAGTACGCTCGAATTCAGGAATGGAACAAACCAATTGAACGGCTTAATTCGGTTTCCTAAATTCCGTCTATTTGTGTAGATGCGCCTTTTGGCTAAATGGGTGGGTGGGAGGAGTGGCTAGATAGAAAAAGAAATGGCATTATTCACCAGCTTATACTGCAAATTCAAAACACTGGCATTCACGAAGGTCGTTCCTTCTTCTTCCCGAATGCCATAAGCCTCATGTATGTGCCCAAAGACGGACAACTTAGGCTTGATGGCTGCTATTCGTTTCCGCAACATTTCACAACCTACTTCAGAACCATCAGCCGTTTGGTCGAGGATACCATGTGGTGGCCCATGAGTTAACAGTACATCTACATCGGGTGGAATCAATTGCCAGTGTCTGTCAATGTCTGCACCGCGATCCCGATTAAAAGCCCAGTCGAAAAAGCGAGGTTGTACTGGCGAACCCCAAAATTTTATTCCATCAATGGTGACTCCGCTATCGTTGAGGTAGGTAACGCCGTCCGGAATCATAGCGGCTATTTTCGCAGGGGACTCTTGCTCAAAGAAAAAATCGTGATTCCCTGCAATGAAAATTTTGTGTTCAAAATCCTGTTGACTAAACCATTCCATGAATAACTGCACTTCAAATTCACTACCACGCTTAGAGATGTCTCCTGCGTGTAATAATATATCTCCGGGCGGGACTCGGAGACGATTGTGATAACCGTGAGTATCAGAAATCAAGGTGAGTTTCATAGTGGGAAGTTAAAAGTTAATAGCCAACGGTCAATGGTTAAATCTAAGTTACCAAATACCCAAATTCCGCCAGCCTCTTCTTAAAGGTAACCATTTTGGACTTAGGGAAAATTATATGATAACCTTCCGCCTTCAACACAAATTTCTTCAAGACCCCATCCTGCGCAATCAGCTGAATTAAAGCTCTGTTTCCTTCCGGTAATTTGTACAAAACCATTTGCTCTTTTAAGGGCTCAAAAGGATCAACCTTCATGCTAAGGTCATCAAAGAAAGCCTCCCAATTAGCAGGAAAAGTAGCACCGGTTACTTCACGGAACATTTTAACCTTCTGGGCCAAATCAGCACGAGTATGAATACCTTGTAGGAAAATCTGACTATCTGTAGCATAACGACTTGGACCCAATTGACGAGTGTATGGCTTCAAGGTGAAAGCCATAGAACTATCCGAACTGCCAACTGTAATCGTCAACGCATCGGGAGAGAAGGTGATGCTTTTATCTTCTAACAGTTCTTCTACATTATAGCTGTCGCGAAGACCAAAAAGGTATTCGCCCAGTTTTGTAAGTCGGAAATAACGGAGACCATCGTAGCAAGAGTAGCAGGTTTTACCAACTACTGTTCTGTCTGGTCTATCGTAGGCTATGTCGAAGATGCCAAGCGCGGCGTACATAAAGATGGTCGCTTTGAGATAGGGGATACCAATAGCTTTATGGTACTTTTGTTCCTTGATCCAATGTCGAGTTTCCCGGTATTTGTGATCCCCTTCTACGATCATATCATCATAATCGTAGTACAATTTATCTCCTGCAAAATGGCTTACAATCGGTTCCATTGGGATAAGATTGAAGCGAGCAGATTGGTAAAATTCCTCAAACCCAATCCAGTGATAGTCCCCATCTTTATTGCTGGTTTCAACTATTGATTTTATAAATTTGAAGTAATAGGGTTCGATGCCCGTAAGGTAGTGGCTATCTACATGCCCCATTCCTTTGAGGTCCATCAAGAGGACTGCCGCCGTATCACATTCGTTTAACAAGCCACGGAAGAGTACTTTTTCCTGTAGAAATTTCAGCCAATCACTACCTGTTCGACTTCCGGAATGCACAATCAGAGAGGATAATATATTGGTCCGAAGAATACGTAGTTTCTTATCTTTTTCATCCCGGTCGAAAAAAGTTCTGATGTTGAGCGTCTTTTTCATTTTACCCAGAGAGGTAAACTTTGGACGGTTCTTTCCAGTTACTGGGATCTGTCCTTGCTCATGATAAAGAAAAATCCTACTGATTTCAGAAAGGATGGTTCTATCTCCTTCTTCATAAAGAAATTCTGTTTCTGGTATTTCTTTGTAAAGTACAATTTCTGCTTCCTTTGGCGGTGTGTAATAACTTTTCAATTGAACACGTAACTCAAAAGGTAACTTAATGGCAAGAGAGGTATTGTTCCAAGAGCCAACTTTCATTGTTTGAAAAATTCGAAAATCTGGTATCAGCCGATCCATCAAATTCCCATACCAATAACGATCCTTTTTTACAGCAATGGTCAAACCAAAACGATCTAAGATATCCGTTTCATGGAGTTGCTTTTCAAAAATTAAAGTGTCCCAAATTTTCTTAGTGTTGGCCTGTATAAGGGCAGACCAAGCTTCGTACATGTCTTTAGAAAGGAAAGGCATGGAAACGAGTTTGGTCAACTCTGCCTTGTTCAGACTTTTCTTATCTCCGAGTTCAACATAGTTCGCTAAATCAAGACCTTCCTCTTCGAGCAGCTCGCTGTGCTTTTTAAGAAAGGCGATGGCAAGTGGACGAAAGAGGGCGTCCATCTCCAGTTTAGTGAAAGCGTCGAATGCAGCTTGGAGTAGTTTTACTTTCTGGTCGAGAATCATTTATTTTTTCTATTCTAATTAGGGATGAGGAAATTTATAGCTAGGTGTATAGATTATTTTTTGCGAACTCCCTTATTCAAAGGTAATTTATTGGACATTTGGCAGTAACAAATAGATCTAGCCTTTCAACAATAAATCGATATCATCCATAGACAAAGACTTAGTAGAGGAACTATCCGATGAAATCACATTATCAAATAACTCATTCTTCAATTCCTGTAATTTCAAAATTTTCTCCTCTATCGTACCCAATGAAATTAGTTTGTAAGCCAATACTTTATTCTTTTGTCCAATTCGATGCGCTCTGTCAATGGCTTGATTTTCCGCAGCTTTGTTCCACCATGGATCGTAGATGAAAATCGTATCAGCTGCCGTCAAGTTCAAGCCTACTCCACCTGTTTTTAAAGTCATCAAAAAGACCTTACACTCAGGTTCGTTTTGGAAGCGATTTACTAATGCTTGGCGGTCTCTTGTAGCTCCGGTCATACTAACGAAATCGACATTCATGTCTATCAGTTCTTTACTGATACTTTCGATGGCTGCTAGGAAGTTTACGAAGATCAATATCTTATGACCGTTAGCGATGGCATCAAATAATTGTTCCGTTAATAACTCTAATTTAGCGGAAGCAACTCGTCCTTCAGATACCGCTTCTGGCACTGTAGCAATTTGTCGCAACTCGTTGAGTGCCTGGAAGATAAAGAACTGTGACGATTCAATACCTTTAGACGCTATTTGCTGCTGAATGGCTACTTCGTAGAAAGCCCTTCTTTGGTGGTAAAGTTTGTGTTGTGCCGGATTCATCTCTACGGTAAGCACTTGTTCGATCTTATCTGGCAAGTCATCCAAAACGTCTTTTTTCAAACGACGGAGGACGTAAGGATAGATTTTTTGGCGTAAAGCAGCCATTGCATCCTTATTATTATCCTTTTGAATGGGCATCAGAAAATCTTCGTTGAAACGATGAGTGCTGCCGAACATTCTTGGGTTTAGGAAACGGAAAAGGGAATACAATTCCCCTAGATTATTTTCGATAGGTGTACCACTTAACGCAAGCCTATGATCAGAGCGAATCATTAAGGCGGCCTGCGTTGTCTGCGCTTTTATATTTTTAATATTTTGAGATTCATCCAAAATCATATAATGAAAATCCTCTTCTTTTAATCGCTCCACCTCGTTCCGCATAATGGCGTAGGTGGTCAGTATTAGGTTGGCTTTCTTCGCTTCTGCAAAATTTCTGTTATTACCATAAAAAGTATGCGTTGTAATTTCAGGCGCAAATTTGGCAACTTCCTTTTCCCAGTTGAACAACAAACTTTTAGGCATTACGATCAGCGAAGGTTTTTCCGTTCCGGGATAATCCGAGGCCATTAAGGCAATGGTTTGAATCGTTTTTCCCAGTCCCATATCATCAGCCAGACAGCCGCCGAGCTGGTGCGTTCTAAGATAATCTAACCATTTATACCCTTGCTCTTGATAAGGTCGGAGCTCCGCATTTATCTTAGGTAATGTTACTTTGGCTGCTGCCAAGGAATTAAAACCTTCATATATGGATCTCGATTGTTCAAATACTTTTTGGTCTGCTACATCATTAATTAAATCCTCGGCCATTGGCAAATCGAAAAAGGAGAGTTCTGCTTTTTTGCCATCTACCTTTTTAAATAACCGTTCGAGGCGTTTGACGTACTGTTCATTCAATAGTGCATGACTACCATCGCTAAGTTGGATATAGCGTTGTTTTTTATATTGACTAATGGCATCAAAAATATTAATTTCTTCACCTCCAAAGTCAAGACTGACATCTCCTTCAAAGAAATCAATTTGGTGACCAAGGCTCATTTTCAATTGAGGTGCCTTGGTACTGATTTTATAAGATTTCAATTTTTCTGCACCAAAAATCAGATAACGTATCAAAAGATTGGGCAACTCGCCGTAGATGAAATTTGCAGCAGTCTCCTCGGGAATAATAAAGAGCTGGCCATCTAGAAAAATCTCTTCCTGTTCTGCCTTTTTCTTTTTAGGGTGATTACGTTTTAACAATTTCCCAATTTCACGAACGTAATTATCGGTTGGCTCTTGTTCAATTAATTTGATGGTTACTACTTTTTCCAGATCGTTGATTTCTGCAAAGCGATACAACTCAAACTGTTGCAAAGCCATGATGTCCAATCCTGGCAACGATTGTCCGACTTTCAAGTACAACGAATTGTTCTCATCAATTTTTTCAAAAAACAAACAAGGTTGTGCCAGTACTTTTTCCTCACGGGAAATCAGAAACTTATAATCTTCAAAGGAAACTTTGATCTGATCTAAGTTAGAAAACAAAAGTGATAAGTAAATCGGTAAATCCTTACGGAAAAATTTTGTTATAAAATGACTCATATTGAAAGAGCCAGCTCCCATCGGATCTACTTCAATTATTTGATTCTCAACCAGGACAAAAGATTCGGTGATGACTTGAAAATCTTCGTGTGGTAGATCATTGTGTTGCAACACAATAATTGATTGAAAAGCATCCTGTTCTGCTTCGTCTTCAATGGCTTGAATCAACAAACGTACTTCCCCCCGTCCTTTTACGAATTCGAGCAACAGTTTTTTATGGTCAATGATGTTGTCACAATGTTGTAAGGCATCAATGAGGAAAGGATAATCCTTGAGGTAAATTTTATCCTGCGGCTTTTCCCAGTCAATGACGAAGCTATTTTTATCGCTGATACCTTCGAGGGTTCGAAGTACATTTCGAGTGGCACCGGCATAATTGAGATAAGAGGTTTCTGCGATTTTCCCTTGTTCATCAGTCACGTCGAGGAAGGCCCCAAAGTGGTCGAATCCAATTTGGAAAAAAACCTCTTCGAAGGACTGAGTAGCCCCTTTTTGGAGCGGTTGTTTTTTGAAGAAATCGAAAAATTGATCAGACATTTTTACTTATTATGATTCTTTGGCGAATTCCGTGTTTTCAGTTGATTAAAAAGCTTTTCAACAACCTTTTCGCTGCGTTACAGTCGTTTTTGAAAAGCTTTTTGATCAACCACGTCATTACTAAAAGAAGGGTTGTTTTTAGCAGAAGGCGCGAAGATACGAAAGGGGAACTTGGAAAGGTATTTTAATTTAGTTTATTTTGCCCCACTTTTAAAAGAGATTCCTTGAAGGGAATACCTTATAAATCAAAAAAGATGTCTTTAAGACGATACATGCTAAAGTTAAAGACCCAATCGAGCATCAAAAGGCAGGCTAAATCTGTTTAACCCTCCTAATCAATAAACTTTAACCCTTCTTTGACAAATGACGTGGTTCTTTAAATAGATTTTCAAAAGCGACTGTAGCGCAGCGAAAAGAACGTTGGAAATCTATTTAAAGAACTAAAAACACGGAATTCTTCAAAGAATCATTTTAAAATATACCTTTGCTCTATGGATAAGAAACATCAGGAAGTACAAGATTATTACGGTAAAGAATTAACAGGGACAGAAGATCTAAAGACCACAGCCTGTTGCACTTTGGTGGCACCACCTAAACATATTTTGGATGCTTTAGCGGAAGTTCATGATGAAGTGAAAGACAAATATTACGGTTGTGGACTGACCATTCCAAACGAACTCGAAGGTATGCGTATTTTGGATCTGGGCTCAGGATCAGGGCGTGATTGTTTTATTGCCTCGAAACTAGTAGGTCAAAAAGGTTTTGTAGTTGGTGTTGACATGACGGAAGAGCAACTGGAGGTTGCAAATAAACACATCGACTTTCACACCGAGGCTTTTGATTATGATTATGCGAATGTAAAATTCCTAAAAGGGAATATTGAAAAATTGGATGAACTGGACCTGGAAGCAGGTAGTTTCGACATTATCATTTCGAATTGCGTCATCAATTTGGCAACGGATAAGCAGAAGGTATTAAATGATGTTTTTGGTTTGTTGAAACCAGGAGGAGAAATGTATTTTTCAGACGTCTATAGCGATCGCCGAATTTCTAAAGAGTTGCAAAATGATTCCGTATTATGGGGTGAGTGTTTGAGTGGCGCCTTGTATTGGAATGACTTTTTGAAGACCGCAAAAAAAGCTGGATTCACTGATCCGAGAACTACGGAGTCAAAGCCAATAGCTGTTGAGAATATCTTGCTAGAAGAAAAATTAGGGGACATTAAGTTTTTCTCTGTGACCTATCGCCTTTTCAAAATAGACGGATTAGAAGAAGATTGTGAGGACTATGGTCAGGCTTTGAAATACCATGGCACGATAGCTAACAATAAAAGTAGTTTTGATTTAGACGATCATCATAATTTTCCAGCAGGGAAAGTGATGCCGGTTTGTGGAAACACTTACTTGATGTTGAAAGAGACAAGATTTTCGGAGCACTTTGAGTTTTATGGCGATTTTGAAAATCATTATGGAATCTATGAAGGTTGTGGAGGCGCAATGCCTTTTTCTGTGAACGATGGGGAGGCGGAAAGTTGTTGTTAAAGGACTCAGTATTAATAACAATAAAAAATAGGAACTATAATGCTTGAAAAAAAATCAGAGCTTATTGGAATAGCCGAATTGCTGAATATTTACGCAAGTGAAAACCTAGTGCTAATAGATGCGAGAAGTGGGCAGCGTGTTAACTATGAAAAAAAGCATCTGGAGGGGGCATTGTTTATTGATTTGAATTCGGACTTATCTGATATAAAAGATGATTTTGCGGACGGAGGAAGACATCCTTTAGCCAGTATTGAACAGTTCTCTCAATTATTGACAAAGTTGGGGATTGCTAAAGACAGCCATGTCGTTGTATATGATGATAAAAATGGAGCAAATGCTTCTTCGCGTTTTTGGTGGATGCTAAAATCAATCGGTCACGATAAGGTCCAGGTGCTGAATGGTGGTTTTGCAGAAGCAGAAAAAGCAAAATTCCCGATGAGCTCTAAAGTGGAAAAACCGAATGTTGTAAGTTCTTATAAGGTTGATAGATGGAAACTTCCGCTATCAAACATTGTAGAAGTCGAAAAATTCTCAGAAGACGAAAGCTATCTAGTCATTGATGTGCGCGCTCCAAAACGATATAGTGGAGAAACAGAACCTATTGATTTGGTAGCGGGACATATTCCAGGGGCTATCAATGTGCCCTTTATTACTAATTTAGCCGACAATGGACTTTTTTTATCAGCAGCGGAACTGAAAGAGAAATACCAAAAGATTATTGGTGAAAGACCAATGGATAAGGTTATTGTTCATTGTGGATCAGGAGTAACGGCTTGCCATAGTCTACTCGCCATAGCCGAAGCACAACTGGAGATGCCAAAGCTCTATGTGGGATCTTGGAGCGAATGGTCTCGAAATGGAAAGGCTGTAATGACAAGTTTAGAATAAAAGAATCAACAGTTATGGGAACGTTTGGAAAGCTCGACGTTCATAATATTTTTGATAAAGGAACTTGCAGGAATGAGAAAGGTTGATGCGAGTTTAATGGCTCCTATGCAAAACAATAATTTTGCTACCTTGTGCTAAAAAAATGAATAATTTCTTTCAAGACATTCTATCTAACATTAATATCTACTACGACCAGTTAGTAGAGCTCCTCCCCCGCCTCGTATTGGGTTTAGTTGTCTTTTTTGTGCTTTATCGCATTTCCATTCGGATCAAAACTGCTTTATATACTCAACTCAGCAAGCAGATGGATGATCGATTACTTGCCCGCTTCCTAGCTCAAATTGCAAAAGTCATTGTCATCTTTGCAGCCTTAATGGTTTTCATGAATATCGTTGGTTTAACGCATTTAGCTACGGGTTTGATTACCGGAGCAAGCGTGAGTGCTGTCGTTATTGGTTTTGCCTTTAAGGACATTGCTGAAAATTTTCTAGCTGGAATCATGCTGGCTTTTCATCGACCATTTCGGATTGGAGATACGGTGGAGTTGACGGGGAACAAGGGAGCTGTAGTGTCGTTACATTTACGGACCACGCATATCAAAACGCCTGATGGCCGAGACATTTATATTCCAAACGCTAGTATCGTAAAAAATCCATTAGTCAATTATACGATCGACGGTTTCATTCGTCAGAATTTCATAGTCGGTTTGGACTATGGTAGCGATGTGACTAAGGCCATTGAAATTATTGAAAAAGAACTGCTTACCGTACCAGGCATCATCAAGGAAGATAAGGCACCAGCGGTTACGATTAGTAATCTGAATTCGAGCAACATTGAGTTGAACATTTATTATTGGCTGGATACTTTTAATAAGGAATACAGTGGAAGGCTGATTCGGATTGAGGCGATTACAAAAGTGCTGGATACCTTGACTGCTGCGGGTTATTATTTGCCTGGCGATGTGATGGAGTTGAAAAATTATAATGGATTGGCTTTGGAGACGAAGTGAGTTTAGAATTTTTATAAAAGAACAACTTATGGGACAAGAAAAGGGGATTATCTCTTATCCTGAATACAAATAGCCAATCCTTCTGAATCTCTTAAATTAATTTTGTATAATAATTTTTTGGGTATAAATCGCTCCATCAACTTGGCTTACTAAGAAATACATTCCTTGGAGCGGGAAATGAAATTCTTCTTCCCAAGGCTTTGAAGCTTCATCCTCTTCAAAGATCTTAGCCCAAAGCTGGTTTCCTATATTGTCAAATAAACGAATTTGTATTTTCTGATTGTTTAGAGAAGGTAAACTCATATTAAAAGTTCCAACACTTGGATTTGGATAAACTTTAACAAAGTTATGATCCCCCCTATTTATGTTAACTGATCGAATTCTTGAATACTCAAAATCGCCATTAAAATCTACTTGCTTGAGGCGATAATAATTCTCCCCAGCAAATGGATTCTCATCGATGAAGGAATAATTCTGGGTCAATGATGTCGTACCTCTACCATTAACATAACTGATGACTTCCCAGCTATGGTTACTTGATCGTCTTTCTATTTCAAAACGGCTGTTATTCATTTCACTAGCCGTCTCCCAATTTAATTCAGCCATCCCTTCATTTACAAAAACCTTAAAATCACTTAGCGCTACCGGAAGAGGAAATTCTTGACAATAGGAACGGTGTGCCAACGTGTAGTCAAGTATAAAAGGGTTCGGTAAGTCATCTTGATATCCGGCTATCATATAAGTTCTGTCATACTCCAATGCATCTACAGCATCTTGGTTGTGCCAACCGCACAAAGTCTCTCTTTGAGTTTCGAAAAAATCAGGATCCGCAGCATCAGCATTGTCTTTATATATGGTATAAAAGTAAAAAATGGCACGAGCAACATTTCCTTTATGATCCTCTCTAGGCTCAAATACGCCATCTATTTGTTCACTATAGAAAGCAATGTTATTAGAAGGGGTAGCACTCTCTTCTTGATCTAGGTAAAACCAAGATGTTGTTTGGTCATCTATGATTTCTAAGAATGGAAAACTAGCTCTCGCACTATTTACTGCTGTACGGGTGGGATACAGATGATGTAAATCTGAAAAGGCATTGCCATTGCCATCGTCTTCATCTGCGCCTTTACTTCTGGGGTAAGTATGTTCTGCATTGATCCCATTAGCGGAACCATTCATATATAAATGAGAAGAAGGATCAACATCAGGTGGCAAATACAAGGTATGATCACTGTATACGCAGCTTACACTATCGTCCACCTTATAGATAGTCCCGTACATAATATCTCTTGCTTCACCATAATCAAGCACTGTCGAAGTGGTATATTCATTTGCCAATTGATCCAGTAAAAGTTGACCTTCTAAATCGGGAAATACAGGTTCGTGTACCTGGGCATATACTTGTGTATAAAGGAATAAAAGAAATATTGTAGCGATAAAATTGAATGTTCTTGCCAAAATAAAGTAGTTAGGGATGAGGAAATAAATAAGATACGCACATGGCGTAGCAAATTTTTCTTTGTATGAGGCGGACTTTTAGAAGAATAGCAAGCTATTTGAGAAAAGTTCAACGAAATAGAAAGAGAAATTTGTAGCTAGGGGTGTAGATTATTTTTTGCGAACGCCCTTAATGTGCAGGGATAATTACCTGTTATGAAAGCAAAAATACATTAAAAATATGCAATTGGAATAATTAAAGGCCTTTCTTCAATTAGGCATTTATCGTTTTTAAGTTTAATACCTTTCAAAACCTTTCCTCTTACTTCCCGTTTACAAGGAATAGACTCTAAAACATGACGACTCCAAAGTACCATCCATACTGTCCTCGTTGCGCTATATTTAACAAGCCCAGCTCGGGCCCTTGCAGTTATCAAAATCGTCCATTTTAAAAAAATCATTACCTTTATTCCATGAAACAGACCTTAACAGCATTCGAAAAAATAGAACAAACCCTCACTGCGAAAGGCTTCCGTTTTGAACGCACCGATTTCAACCGACCCTGGGGTGGTTTCTTCGTCATCGAAGAAGAGCAATCGGCCCTATTTATAGAAACCTATTACCCCGAAGCAGACGCAGAAGCGCTCACCAAAGGTGGGCGAGTCAGCCCTAAAATACTGGTAGTTCAGCCTGGTAAAAGACTATCTTGGCAATACCACCACCGCCGTTCCGAAGTGTGGAAACTCATAGAAGGAGAGGCTGGCCTTTTCCGCAGCGACACGGACGAACAAGGAGATCTTTATATGATGACCATCGGCGAAAAAGTAACACTCCAGCAAGGAGAACGTCACCGCTTAATTGGTGGGAAAGAAATAGGAATCATCGCAGAAATTTGGCAGCACACCGATCCTAATAACCTCTCTGATGAATCTGATATCGTGCGTTTGCAGGATGATTTTGGACGATGAATGAATACACTTAGCGTCTAAGTGTATTATGGGTTACGCTTATCACAAAGACGATATGGAGGTGTCGTCTACAAAAATAAACGTTGCGAACCTTTGCGCCCCATTCGACAAGCTCAGGGCAAGCAGTTGCGGTAAAAAAAATAGTTGGCGGAAGGCCAATGCTTACTATGTACCACCAAACAAATCATTTACTGCCAAAACATACTATGTCAAAACCACAAACAATCGCCATAAAACTCAAACCCGCCGCCGAGCGAATGGTCAAAAAAGGGCACCCTTGGATTTTTGAAGGAGCAATCACAAAACAAAGTGTAGACGGAACTGCCGACGACCTGGCCATTATATACGATCAAAAGAAAAATAAATTTCTGGCCATCGGATTTTATGACCCCTACTCCCCTATTCGCATTAAAGTGCTACAAGCTCACCAGCCTGCAAAAATTAATGCAGAATGGTTTACGGAAAAAATTAAAACGGCTTTCGCCAAACGAAAATCATTGTTGGAAACGGACACCAATAGTTACCGTTTGATCTACGGAGAGAATGATGGCTTGCCCGGATTGATCTGCGATGTCTACGATAATGTTTTAGTTATAAAACTGTATGCACATTATTGGATTTCTAAATTGGATGAAGTAATGCCTGCCCTATTGGAACTTAGTGAAGCCGATACGGTCGTGTTTAAA
>JAVCKV010105160.1:0-57356 GCA_032274145.1 Herpochondria borealis | reverse complement strand
ATACGGCGGCACGGCAGCTGATTGGCAGCCGCCGAGAAGTGCGGTGAAAAGTAGGGCGCCTAGACCACGCAGTAGGTGGTTTGAGAACTTGATTTTAATCGCGAGTAGCCGGGTTACAACCATGGTTGAGTCAGCAAGCGCGAGTGTCATTTGTCATTTTTGTGTGTGGTTTTTTCTCTTGCCGTTTTGCGCAGTGCGCAGCATGTGCACATTATGTGCGCAGCACCCGCACAAATAGTTTTTCCACACACCCGGGACAACGAGCTTTCACTGCGCGGACTGGAGGAATTTTCACACCTGTGGGTTATATTCATTTTTCACCAACAACACTACGCAAAGTCCAAACCGCTAGTTTCACCACCACGTCTGGGAGGCAATAAATCTATGGGGGTGTTTGCAACACGCAGCCCTAATCGACCTAACCCCATTGGCATGAGTGCAGTCGCCATAGATAAAATCAGTCAAGGCAGCGACGAATTGCTGATACACATCAGCGGTGGAGATTTTCTTAACGGGACACCGGTTCTGGATATCAAGCCTTACATCGGTTTTGCAGACGCTATCCCTGATGCCCGGAGCAGCTGGGCAGCGCCAACCAGCAGCTGCAGCAAGCGCAGCAAAATTAGATAGCTTAAGAAGCATCATAGCTAATTCTGGTGTTGCTATTGACAACTTAGACATCGAGCTAGACAATGACAAAGTAACTGTATATGGGCAGACGAAATCAATCGATGACAAAGAAAAGATTGTTCTTGTTGCAGGTAATGTATCAGGCATCGCCACTGTAGATGATAGAATCTCAGTTGTAGCTCCAGTACAGTCAAGATTTCATGAGGTAAAGTCAGGAGATTCTCTTTCTAAAATCGCTAAGGAAGTATATGGTGATCCGATGAAGTACACAGAAATCTTCGAAGCTAACAAGCCAATGTTAAGTCACCCAGATAAAATCTATCCAGGTCAGATGTTGAGAATTCCAAACCTATAATTTGGTTGGAATCCTAAGAGATAAAAAGCCCGATTCGTGATGCGAGTCGGGCTTTTTCTTTTGATAGCTATCAGTCCCTGCTCATCTGGACATCACTGAGTATACTTCCTACTTCTGCTCTACCGCTTCAGCATAATGCACCAACTTATATAAGCTGTAATAATACAAACTAGGAGATTCTGACTTGAGATTTCCGATTATGGCAGATGCTCTCGTGTTATATACCCATTGAATCACCTTCAAGAGACCTGTAGATTTCATCTTCTTGTACACCTTCGTCAGTCGGACATTTAGCAACTTACCCGCAGTATTCAGATTAGCTAAGTTCTGCACTGCATTTTTTGTTTTTGTAAGTAGATCCGCAGATTTTTCTAACCCATCATGCAAGGTCGGATTATCGATATGGTGAATTATGACACTAGCCTTTAGCATCTCTTCTGCGAATAGTAGATCTTCGTAACCATATCCTTCTATACCTACATCAAACGGATGATCAGTAAATATTCGAGAATGAATTAGAAAATTGTTGCTGTGAAAATTAAGATATGGATCTCGCTTTCTTTTGCTGGCCTTTTGAGATTCAGTAGTCTTTCCGTATTTCCAGTGCAGGACTAGCTGATCATCAGCAGGTTTGGCAGAATGGTATTCTCTACCCCCTGAAATGACAAATGCGTCGTCCTTTACCTCCAGATATTTCTCAATGAAATCATCTCTAATGATCTTGCTATCTCCATCCAAAAACAAAAGGTGGGTATACCTAGCCATCCTCCCCAGTCGATTCCTGATTTTGGCTCGACCAATATTCTCAGACAGTTCTACATAATTTACATTAAACGAGTGACTTAGCGAACTATTCAACTGCCTGTACTCCGCCGTACTCCCGTCGTCAAAAGCCAAAATTTGATAGTCAATCCCTAAACCATCACATTGCGTTTGTAAGGAACTTACCAGTTCAGTAACGACTTGATTGTATATAGGAATGAGGATAGAAATCATGGCTTGCTATTCACTGTTGTGTTGAGTGCAATTTCATTACTTGAACCAAAAATGCATAAAATACTTGATCGAGCTGAAAAAGAGATCGAAAATATTTGAATTTCGTTGTATATTCCCACATGTTGATTTTTGAAGTAGCAGCTAACCTGCCTCACAACAACAACATCAAATCACAACAACAATTGGATGTCATTTATTGAGTCAACAATCAAAGCAGAACATTATCTTAAGGGAGAATACCTGATGGAGCAAAATGCGATTTTGGAATTGGTAGAGGTACAACCGAGATTATGGAGTGTCATGATCAAAGATGAGACTATACTCGAAGTAGAAATCATGAATCCTAATCGCAATCAACAAAAAAGTACCTGCGAATGTGAAGTCTATAAAAAAGACAACTCCTGCGCACATATCGCCGCTGCATTACTCTACCTACGCAAGCAAAAAACAGAACAGGACACTGAAAAAGCAAGGGTTAGAAAACTCAAATCGAGGCCTTCCTTCAACATTGTCAATATACTAAATTCAATAGACGATGATCAACTAAAGAATTTCGTAAGATCGTATGCCCAAAAAGATAAGAACTTTAATGTAATGCTCAAGGCAACATTCTCTAAATCCATCCGCTTGGAGAATAACAAATCAAAATACCAGTCCATATTAAAAACGCTTGTGAAACCTATATCAACAGCCAAAGTAGTTAGTAATAAAGCTAACATTCGCCTTGCCATAAAGGTCGCAGAGGAATTTCTAGCTCAGATAGAAGATAGTTTGTCTCTCGGAGAATATGAAGATGCACTAGATATTATAGAATCCACATTACCCAAATTGCACTATATCTACTCCAAATACGAAATCCGGACAAAGGTCATCATCTCTCTGCTCAAGAGGTTTCATGAGGTCATTGACATCCTCTACCAAGAAGGGCTCGCCCCTGACATAGTAGAGCGGATCGATGCCTTCGTGCTAGATATGACGCACCAGTCCTACTATAACTACTTGGAAGAGATTGAAGATCTATATTTTATCACCCTAACACATCAGAGACAAACAGTAGCACAATCCATAGTGGATCATCTAGGCTCGATAGCTTTACAAGAATCTAATCAGGTGGTTGGCTGTGCCATTCTCATATCGGCTAGCAGGTACAAGCACGTAACAACAACAGAAGATGTACAACTCGATTCTCTGAAATACTTGATTCGAAATACAAACATGCAGTCCGCTATTTCATACATGGAATACTATCTCCAGTCGGATAAGAGAAATAGGAAAATTGAGAACTTGCTACTAGAAGCATACTTAAAGGTTGGTAACAAAAATAAATTTGAATCGCTTGGCATACGGCTCTACACCGAACTAGGTGATGAACATAGCTATCGAATGCTCAAAACAGTGACTCCAACAGACAAATGGGATAAAATAGTAAGTATCATTCGCCACAAATTCAAAAACAATACAATAACCTCTAGTAAGGTAGCCTCATTCTATTTTCAGGAAGACTTAAATATAGATCTGATTGAAATCCTAGAGAGAGAACTGGATATTAGACAATTGATGCTCTATGATTTTCATTTGTACAAGTCGCATTATTCGGCTATAGAGCGTATCTATAAATCAGCGGTATCAAAATATCTAGATAGTCATGCTGGCCGTATCGCTACAAATTACATTGACGAAATAATACATCACCTCACTCAAATCAGAGCCCACAAACTAGTCACCGCTATTCAACAGCACATACAAGCCTCTTATCCACATCGATCTAGCACCTTGGATTTTTCATAATTAGTGGAATTCTCAGTGATTTCGAATAGTAATTCCTATTATTGCGCGTGCATAGATGATGTTACATCTAACACTTAAATCAACCGAAAACACTAAGTATGGCAAATATACAAGGATATATTTTTGATCTTGACGGAGTAATCGTAGACACAGCTAAATACCATTATGCATCGTGGAAAAGACTAGCCAACAATTTAGGTTTTGATATAACACCCGAGCAAAATGAAAACCTTAAAGGTGTGTCCAGAAAGGAATCAT
Organism: Herpochondria borealis; assembly: GCA_032274145.1. NCBI lineage: Eukaryota > Rhodophyta > Florideophyceae > Ceramiales > Ceramiaceae > Herpochondria > Herpochondria borealis. The sequence goes on along the minus strand of JAVCKV010105160.1, from coordinate 53,329 downwards.
TAGAATATATTCTGTCTATAGGTGAAGTATCATTTCCAGAACGTGAGTTAATGAAAATGGCTGAACTCAAAAACAGCTGGTACGTTGCTTCGATTTCCAACATGAATGAATCAGAGCTACTACCAGGAGCAAAAGAACTATTGCATGAGATATCAAATGCAGGTCACAAGATTGCTCTAGGCAGTGCTAGTAAAAATAGCATGCGAATCTTAAACGCAACTGGCATCGTAGATCTTTTTGATGCAGTGATCGATGGAACAAAGACTACAGAGTCCAAACCACATCCCCAAGTCTTCTTGATGGGTGCAGAGGCAATTAATCTCGCTCCTGAGTCTTGCCTGGTATTCGAGGATAGTATCAATGGTATAAAGGCAGCAAACACTGGAGGTTTCTTATCAATCGGTGTAGGTGATGCCCAAACATTGCATGAGGCTGATCTGGTACTCTCAGGTTTGGAAGCACTGTCTCTTAATAAACTGCAAACATTGATTACAAAGATCACATAATCTACCGTCACTAGAACAACTGCCTCATCAATAATCCATAATACTAACCCATATGAAAGACTACATTGTAAAACATGAATGGAAGATCATAGAAGACCAATATGACCCTGAGACCAATCAGATCACAGAAAGTTTGCTCTCTCTCGGAAATGGTAAAATGGGACAACGAGCCAACTTCGAAGAGCATTATTCAGGTGAGACTCTGCAAGGCAACTATATTGCAGGTGTCTACTATCCAGACAAAACACGTGTAGGCTGGTGGAAAAACGGATATCCCGAATACTTTGCCAAAGTGCTTAATTCCTGCAATTGGATAGGAATCAACATTGAAATTGGAGGTGTACAGCTAGACCTAGCAAAGGCCACAATCATACATACATATCACCGAGAACTAGACATGAAACGGGGACTACTAACACGGCAAATGGATATTACCTTATCTAATGGGGCCAGATTGGAAATAGAAAGTCGAAGGTTTATTTCTATGGCTCATGACGAGATCGGGGCAATAGATTATAGCATAAAAGCGATTGACTATGAAGGTAAAATCACGCTCTCTCCCTATCTAGATTTCGACGTTAGGAATATGGATAGTAATTATGATGAAAATTTTTGGTTGCCAAATGGTCAGATCTCAAATGAACAACTGTGTTACGTAGAAGCCATCACAAAAAAGACCAATTACTCTGTTGGAGTCTCTATGGAAAATAAATTATCTATCAATGGTATTTCCTCCCTAGTAGAACCAACATATCAGACAGCAACAAGTAAGGCTCTCGTCACATATGAATTATCCGTGAATAGCGGAGATACTATTAACCTACAAAAGATCGTAGCGGTAGCATCTTCTATGTACCACCAAGCCAACCTTATTCAAGACCATACTATAAGCTCGTCAAAAGAAGCTAGCAAAACTGGTTTCGAAGTTCTACTCAATGCACATAAACAGGCTTGGGAAAAAATATGGGACATGTGCGATATCCAGATCGAAGGTGATGTATCTGCACAACAAGGCATTCGGTTCAACATATTCCAATTGTATCAGACCTACACCGGACACGACGACAGGCTCAACATCGGTCCAAAAGGTTTTACAGGCGAAAAGTATGGAGGATCTACCTACTGGGACACAGAGGCATATTGTATTCCATTTTACTTGAGCACATCTGATGAATCAGTCGCTCGAAACCTGCTGATATATAGATACAAACAACTGGATAAGGCTATAGAAAATGCTGAAAAACTAGGCTTCACATGCGGTGCTGCTCTCTACCCTATGGTCACAATGACTGGAGAAGAATGCCACAACGAATGGGAGATCACCTTTGAAGAAATACACAGAAACGGCGCTATTGCATATGCCATATTTGACTACATTCGATATACAGAAGACAAAGCATATCTGATAGATTACGGATTGGAAGTTCTGGTTGCTATTGCTAGATTTTGGGCACAACGTGTACATTGGTCCGCAAAGAGATCTCAATATGTCATGCTCGGAGTCACTGGACCCAATGAATATGAGAACAACGTGAACAATAATTGGTATACAAATTATATTGCCTGTTGGTGTCTCGAATATGCGCAAGAAGCAATCACATATGTCTCTACGACAGACCCCACAAATTATGAAGCACTTGTGCAAAAGATGTCCTTCGCAGAAGGGGAACAGCGCAAATGGCAGCATATCATAGACAATATGTACTATCCTTCAGATGAAGAATTAGGGATATTTTTGCAACAAGATAACTACCTTGATAAAGAGCAAATTCTAGTCGATGATCTTGCTGACAAATATAGACCTATCAATCAAAAGTGGTCTTGGGATCGAATCTTACGTTCATGCTTTATCAAGCAAGCTGATGTATTGCAAGGGCTGTATTTTTTTGAAGAAAAATTTGATGATGATGTTCTTCGTCGCAATTATGAGTTCTATGAGCCAAGGACAGTTCACGAATCATCTTTGAGTCCTTGTGTCCATGGCATCTTAGCTAGCTCATTATCTATGGATGACAAAGCTTACGAGATGTACCTTCGTACCGCAAGACTAGATCTTGACGATTACAACAATGATACTGAAGATGGGTGCCATATCACAAGTATGGCCGGAACATGGTTGGCTATTGTGAAAGGGTTCGGCGGCCAACGAGTAAGTGATGGATACCTTTGCTTTTCTCCTCGACTGCCCCAGCAATGGCAGAGCCTATCCTTCAAGATGAAATTTAGATCTAATCTACTGCAAGTCAATATGACAACCAACGCGACAAAAATCCTAAATTTGGCTGGTCCAGCAATAAAAGTAAAAATGAATACTCAAGATGTCCTATTGACCGAGACTTAATTTTAGCTTTTCCTGCAGGTGTTCTAGCCAATACCGAGATCGACCAAAAATCATAAACTTTGTAAATTGAAAATAACATGAAAAATATTTTAGCCCTTTTTATTCTATGTTCAGTTGTATTGTTTTCGTGTAAACAAGAAAGTAAAGCTCCTACACGCAATAGATCCACAGGGACAACGCAAAAAGGAGATAGTGCTGTCCGACCACTACCAAAATGGGCAAGTCAGGCTAATATATATGAAGTAAACATCAGGCAATATACTCCCGAAGGTACATTCAATGCATTTGCAAAACATCTTCCTCGATTGAAATCAATGGGTGTTGATATCCTTTGGTTTATGCCCATATTCCCAATCAGTACTACCAAAAAGAAAGGCAGCTTAGGCAGCTATTATGCCGTCTCGGACTTCAAGGCCATTAATCCTGAATTTGGTAGCATGGAAGATTTCGAAAATCTGATCTCAAGTGCGCATACTTTAGGTATGAAGGTAATTATTGATTGGGTGCCAAATCATACAGGTTGGGATCACGTATGGATCTCTGACCACCCAGAATACTACACGCAAGATCCTGCAGGTAATATTATAGATCCTGTTGATCCAGAAACTGGGAAATCCTGGGGCTGGACTGATGTGGCCGATCTCAACTACGACAATTCCAACATGAGAGAGGAAATGATCAGCGATCTATTATTCTGGGTCAATGACAAAGGCATAGATGGATTTCGCATGGATGTAGCTCATAATGTCCCCAATGATTTCTGGAAAGATGCCACTGATGCATTATTTTCCGCAAATGATTCATTGTATATGTTAGCAGAATCAGAAAATGTCGATCATATAAATAATGGTTATTTCCATACTATCTATGGGTGGTCGTTTCATCATTTGATGAATGATATTGCTGCAGGAAAAAAGAATGTGAATGACCTACATGATCATCTCGTAGAGAAAAAAGCTGCGCTAAATGGCGGATCGTACATGCAATTCATTACAAATCACGACGAAAATAGTTGGGCAGGAACAGTGAAAGAGAGAATGGGAGATGCCGCAGAAGCATATGCTGTTTTAGCAATGACTTTTGATGGGATTCCGCTCATATACAGCGGTCAAGAAGAACCCCTAGAAAAAAGACTGGAATTCTTTGAGAAAGATGCTATTGGTTTTAAGAATTTCACAAATCAAAAGCTCTACAAGACGCTATTAGGCTTAAAGCATAGAAACAAAGCTATGGCGCACAATCAATTTGGCACCTCCTTAGTTAGAGTAGCGGATTCTGAACATATCTATGCTTTCATGAAAGAGAAAGATGGAGATAAATTTGCCGTGATGGTCAATCTAAGTTCTGAAAAGCAGTCAATTACCCTCACTATGCCAGTGACTGGAATGACCTCCCTATTTGATGCGAGTCCTACAGAGATGGGCAGCGGCACAATCAAGAGTTTTGATCCGTATGAATACTGGATTGCATCCAACAAGTAAGTAGTACTAGAGCCGTACACCGAACTAACTTTGCAACTCAACGCCGCGCTAAACGATCTCGCCGCACTATCGTATAAGATTGGCATACCCTCCTAGTATTGAATCACTCCATACTGGCTTGTGATTTGATGAAACTTACTATTTTTATTTATATTACAGCTCAAATGGTTTGACCAAAAGAAAATAGCATATGAAAAAGCCTCGGTTGTCATTTTGGGATATCTGGAATATGAGTTTTGGATTCTTAGGTATCCAATTCGGATTTGCACTCCAAAACGCAAATGCAAGTCGAATCCTCCAAAATTTAGGAGCCGATGTACATCAACTGTCTTGGTTCTGGTTGGTAGCACCACTAACAGGCATGCTCGTCCAGCCCGTCATTGGTCATTATAGTGATAATACATGGACTAAGATGGGTCGTCGAAAACCATATTTTCTGGCTGGAGCACTAGCAGCGTCTATTGGAATGATTCTGATGCCTAATGCGGCTATGTTTACAGCATTTATGCCTGCACTATTTGTCGGAGCGGGAATGTTGATGATCATGGATGCAAGTTTCAATGTAGCGATGGAACCGTTTCGTGCTTTGGTAGCTGACAAACTGCCGAGTGATCAACGAACACTGGGATTCAGTATTCAGACGGTACTTATTGGAATAGGTGCTGTTATGGGATCCGTTCTTCCTTATGTATTGACAAATTGGTTTGATATAAGTTCCCAGGCAGAAAAAGGTCAGGTTCCTTCTACTGTCATATATTCATTTATAATAGGAGCTACAGTATTAATACTAGCCATATTGGTGACAGTATTTAAGACAGAAGAGTACCCTCCAGAAATAATGAACCAATTTGATGATGAAGACAATATTGGTGCACCAGGATCCGAAACAGGATCTGAAAAGAGGTCATTCTTCGTGGCAATAATGGAAGATCTAAAAGCAATGCCATCTACGATGAAGCAGCTTGGTGTTGTTCAATTTTGTTCTTGGTTTGCCTTGTTCGGCATGTGGGTTTTTGCAACGCCAGCCATCGCACAGCATGTCTACGGATTGCCAATGGATGACTCATCCTCCACGATGTACAACGAAGCCGGCAACTGGGTTGGGATACTTTTTGGAGTCTATAACGGAGTATCCGCTATCTATGCTTTTTTCTTGCCTACTATTGCAAAATTTTGGGGCCGTAGAATGACACATAGTGTATCTTTGACTGCGGGCGGATTAGGATTGATTTCTATCTATTTCATAACAGACCCCACATGGCTAATCCTATCAATGATAGGAATCGGATTTGCCTGGGCTAGCATATTAGCGATGCCGTACGCAATCCTAGCAGGTTCTATTCCTGCAAAAAAGATGGGAATATACATGGGACTATTTAACCTTTTTATCACGATACCACAAATCATCAATGGGATTGTCGGTGGACCTATCGTAAAGTACCTTTATGATGGTCAAGCCATCTTTGCACTCGTAATCGCTGGTGTATTTATGATTATAGGTGCACTATCAATGAGGTGGGTAGAAGATCGAGATGATACTGTTACGTCCTGACAATAGAACAAGAATATATATAATGTCTCTTTCTATCACGCTAGTATTTACCTCAAAATCACTATATTAGCCTATCAATTTTTGCTATCAAACAAATAGTAAAAATTAACAACCAACACAAAACTAAAGTCGATTCCTCATGAAATACATATCATTCCTTTGTCTGTCACTTTTATTGGTTGTTAGCTGTAGTGAAGATCCGATGTCGGAAGAGAATACTATGAGACTTTCGGGAGAAGAGATGATCTATGGAAAATATGTTGTCGGTAGTGATAAATCGCTAATCATTGAGCCCGGTGCCGTGATATCTTTTGCCCCAGAAGCAAAAATACTTGCATTTGGAAATGTAAAGATGATGGGTACTGCAGAAGAACCTATTACCTTGATCGGACTAGACTCTATTAATGACCAGTGGATTCTTACTGTACAAGAAAGAGATCTGACATTGGAAGTAGAGCATACCACTTTTATAAATGGATTAGTGACCCTCCATAACGTCGAAACTTCATTTAGACATGTTACATTTAAAAACGATAAAGAACTAGAATGGAATAGCGCTGCTGTACGATTTTGGAAAGGTACCCTGTTTGCGGACAATTGCACAATAGACTGGAACCGCAAAGGAGAAGGATTTTTAGTACATGACATCATCGAACCGTTAGTACAGAACAGCACATTTATCAAAGTTCCTGATGCTGTAGAATATCTAGGATGTAGAGATGGCTTTATTCAAAATTGTACTTTCCTATCTAACTCTGATGATGCCATAGACCTCAATGCATGCACGAACATCTTGATATCAAAAAATGAATTCTACGGCATACAAAATCGAGCAATGGAAATCGGAAGCGAAACCTTTGGGCCGAGCAAAGATATACAAGTCATCAATAACCTAATGGTAGATTGTCGAATCGGTGTCAATTTCAAAGAAGCCTCAACAGGGAACATCGAGAATGCCACAATAATAAACAGCAAACGAGGATTCGAAATCATAAATGAAGAGAACAACGGACTCCGAAGTGAAGTCACTATCTCATCGTCAGTAGTCGTAGATTGCGAAAATCCGATGTACAAAGATCCAGTCTCACTTATTGATCTAGAAAATTCGATGAGTAATCAAGACTTACTCGCTGGAACAAACGTCATAAAAACCCAAATATCATTTATGGATACCGCGAGTCAAGACTATAGAATTATATCTGAGACATTTCCAGAGGGTCTAGATGCTACATCAATAGGATATCAAAAGTAGCGCAAGAAACGAATGCGTAAATCCATACCAAGGGTTAATACTGTGCGCGAATATTCAGCATACAATCAAAATACCACTTGACTCCTTCGTAGGGATTTAAATACGACCTATCGTACTACCGTAATGATCAATATAACCTATTTGGATAGGCACCAGATTCGATCAATTTATTTAGCTTTTCCATTACGATTGGCTTATCCGCTTGATAAGTTACACCAAACCAAGAAGAATCAGTATCTAGTACATTAACAGCCAGCTCTTTATCATTGATCAACTTATCTACAACTGCAGGTATATAAAACTCAGATTTGAGCTCCATTCCTCGTGTCGTTAGAAAGTCGACAAACTGATTTTCTATATGATCAAAATACGAAGGTTGAAATGCCCACATGTTCATCGACACCAAAGTATCATCCTCAAGTGTCTTTTTCTCACCCATATCATCCGGATACCTAACCACACCATCGTCTTCCCTTTGAATTTTGGTACACTCTACCACTTTTGTCAAGTGCTTATGCGCATCGCTATAACATACTCCTCGATTAACTGTACCATGATCAGAGAGTGTATTCTTGAGGTAGTAGGCAACCACAGCATAGTCTGGCCCTTCGCTGGTAGTCAGATAATTATTCAATACTTTGTAGGACTCTCCACCGTAAAAATCATCGGCATTGATCACTGCAAATGGCTCTTTCACTTCACTTTTTGCTACCCAGACTGCATGAGCAGTACCCCAAGGTTTTTCTCTCTCAGGATGAACGGCTATGCCTTCTGGAATCTTATGCAGCTCCTGTGTAACGTAGATTAGCTCTATATCATTTTGAAACTTGGGATCCATCTTAGACTTGAATTCCTCTAAGAAGTACTCCCGTACGATGAACACCACTTTTCCAAAACCAGCTTGGATTGCGTCATATATTGAATAGTCAATAATTGTCTCCCCATTGGGGCCAAAGGCATCCATTTGCTTCAGTTTTCCATATCGGCTACCCATTCCTGCCGCAAGTACTACTAGTGTAGGTTTCATCTATTTGTCTTTTATTTTTGAGACATAAAGTACATCTCATTCTGTAATTGTAATTCCCTAAAAGCTCAAAGCTATATATTTTCAATAAAATAAAACATCATATTAGATATTTTTATAATATAAAAATGTTAAAATAGAATTGAAATACCTTCGAAATAGAATAATTTACACTCATTGCGTCTGAAAAACTTACATATACAGTATAAAAACAGAATTCAAATTAGATTAGTTCGATGACTAGTACTTCCAGCATATATTATCTATTAAAAGCTAAACAGCCCGTTGCTTTTCACGATGACTTGCCCTCCTGTAAAATTATTAAAAGCATCGCTTGTATTTTTCTTTACATTCATGTGCCCTTCTATGCTTATCAATCCATAATTTTCAACTCTACAGTTGACCCTGGTGACCAATAATGCGCCAGGAAGAATAATCAATTCTCCACTTTTGTAAACACCATTGTTTGGGTTAGAACCGATTGCAAATAGTCCAGCATTGATATGAGGGTAATAAGGTACACCTGTCGGTATGATTGTCCGACGATTAATATCTGGCACAACATTGTAATTCCAATTTCCAGCCACTGTCCAACTTTGCCCTATTGTCCCTGTCCAGATAAAATCTTTTTTATCGTAAAATGATGCATATCCATCATCTGCACCTCCACGGTATAAGATATTACTATTAAACGATTCGAAGTCAGAATATACCCCATACTCAGAACCACCATGGTATAATATATTGCTATTACCATTACTAATACTTGAATACACTCCTATCTCTTGTCCACCCTTATATTGTATCACATTATTTTCAATTACAATATCTGATGAATAGCCATGTCCTACTCCACCCTCATAGATATAAGCGGGTTGCGAATAAGCCATAAAGCTATATACAAAGCACAAAATGAATACTGTATTACTAATGATTATTTTCATGACATTTCAGTTTAAAAAGAAGACCGTACTCCTCTACCTGTACCATTGCCACTCCTACCTAAATTGGTCACTCCATTTGAAGAAATGCCTGAAGAACTTGTGACATTTTTTATCCTTTGTCCTACATTAGGGTCTAAGAATGGCCAAGTAGCTACATCAGCTTCACCTGTACTACTTAATTCACCATCTCCATGAATCTGTTCAAATCCTGGGTGATCATGATGAATGTAAAAGTCTGCCATATTATTACCTAAATCAACAACTCCATAGTATCCAGCATTGGCAAGCTCCCTATCAGAATTAAAATTTGGAGCATTACAACCTACTCTTATTGGACCCAAAGCACCATCTCCAATACCACCATCAAGGGTGGAGTTTGACCATGCTTCACTTGGTTTCCCTGCATTAATTACTGTACCTGGACTACTCCAAAGCGTAGAACCCCAACTTTTTTCTCCAGGAACAGGAATTAGAGGTCCTCGACTTGCTTTTTCAATTTCCAAAAAAGACATAGGACGCAACCCTGACCAATCCAAGTATGCCATCCAGTCATTAGTATTCATAAAGTTACAAGGTCTTCCTAGTCCGTCACCAGTTTCATTTGGGATTCCATTGTCATTCCAATCGCAATAAAATTCAATGTTCCCTGTGCCAATGTCAGTATCACATTTGATTCCATTGTGGTACAAACTGGACGGCCAATTCACCATTACAAAATTATTGACAATCGATGTCCCAGAGATATCTGTTTTGACATGTGCTTCTTGGAATGCTCGTGGCAAACAATTCAAAAAATCTACATATTGACCTTGCGTGATATGATATTTCATACTATAAAAAGAACCATAGCCTAAAGGAAATTCTGCTGGAAAATCATTGCACGCCCAATTATGAAATTGAATATCATTTATTGTATTTCCGCATGTTAATGCACTATAACTGTCTATTCTTACTGGCTTAGTCATGTCATCTCCACGAGCGATTCTAAATAGAGAACTGCCATCGCCTGCGAAGAAGGTCTCTGTAGGAATATATACCATTTCAACTCCCATTACTTTAATATCCTGAAATTGACCTATCAATCCAGTGGCAGTCACTACTACACTAGCTGTTGCAGTGCCATTCAAATTAAAAAGACGTTCTATGATAAATCCTGTTTGATCAGAAGGTACTACAGAAGTGTAACCTGCGATAGATTGTACTGAACTAATACTCGTATGCTGCCATGAAGGTCCACCATTAGGTTGTTGTTTTATGAAAATCCACACCGCATCTTTATATTTAGATCCCGATTTCCAACTATTCTCCCATTCGATATCAAAGCTGATTTCACTGCCCGACTGACTTACATTTGTAATTTCTAGATTATTAGACCAAAGATTATATTGGCTTCCAATAAGTAAGGTAAAAACTAATAAATATTTCATCTCTTTTAAATTTGAAACAAATAAAAGAGATAATCGTGTCGGAAATTACACCCATATGGGTGAAAATTTCTAGTTTTAGAAATCGAGCTTCATCCCATCAAACACACCACTACTCATCAAAAGTAAATTATGATCTTCCATTTTGATCTTACATAAATGAGCTTCTAGCTGATCAGAATTGGTGCAAACTATAACATAATCATCAAAACACACCCTTACAAAATCGACATCAAGAGGTGGCATTTTTTTCATTTTTAATGCATGCTCACTAAATAGAACAAATGCCTTATCTGCCGATGCGAGTGCACCTTTGTACTGTGGTAAAAAATCAGCATTAAGACTTGAATAAGTATGCAGTTCGATGACTGCGACAAGTGGCGTCTCTGAATACCAATCCTTTACAGCGGCAGTAGTAGCCTTAACCTTAGAAGGTGCATGGGCAAAATCAAGATAAACATGCCCTTTACCATTACTCCCTTCTTTCAAGGATTGCAATCTTTTGTTCGCACCTGTGAATGTCTCTATCGAACGGTAGAAATCAGCTTTATTCATACCTAGCGCCAGACAAACTTCTTCAGCTGCTTTTATGTTTTGCAAATTATGATTTCCAATTAGCTTTATAGGATATGATTCATCATTCACAATGTGTGCATTCGAATCATCGATAGCAATCTGACCATAAGACTTGGTAGTACATACTTGATTTCCTTCTCCGACTATATTATTCAAGTGAGGATCCCCTTCATAGTAGATCAATTGGCTTTCTGAATCCATATCATTAATGAAGATTCTAAATTGGTCAACATAATTTGCAAATGTTGGAAAGACATTGATATGATCCCATGCTACTCCAGTAATCACAGCAATATTAGGTTTGTAATGCATCATTTTAGGTCTTCTATCAATTGGAGATGACAAATATTCGTCACCTTCCAAAATAATTATGCCAGCATCCGACAATTTGACCATTCTATCAAATCCCTCTAATTGTGCTCCTACTAAATAATCATATTCGATTCCAGAAAATGAAAGTGCATGCAAAATGATGGAAGTAGTTGTCGTCTTTCCATGGCTCCCAGCTATTACTACACGGGTCTTATCCATCGATTGAGAAGCAACAAATTCAGGATAGGAGTAGATTTTCAAACCTAGCTCTTGCGCTTTAAGTAATTCAGGGTTATCTATGCGAGCATGCATTCCAAGAATGATAGCCTCAATATTTGGCTCAATCTTCTCAGGATACCATCCAAAAGCAGATGGTAAAATCCCAGCCTTATCTAACCTCGACTTTGACGGCTCATATATTTCGTCATCACTTCCTGTAACAGTATGACCTTGATCGTGCAATGCCAACGCTAAATTATGCATGGCACTCCCTCCTATGGCTATAAAATGGATTCGCATTCCCATTGATTTATATAATTTAACGTTGTATTATGTACAAAAGAACAACAAAGGAATTAAATTTACATTATTAATAATAATTATAGACTTAATACCGTTTGTAGCTTTAGATTAACGATGATAACAAAAATTAATAAAATGAATTCTAAAACAGTAAAAAATCTATCAACACTTTTTGCTCTTTTGATGTTTGTAGCTGTATTCTCTTCTTGTAACAGAGGAGGTGTAGGATGTCCATACGAAATGGAAATTCCTGCGAATGCAATCATACAGATATTAAAGTAAACACTAGATGATAGAATGGAAAACGCTAGACTCGATAGAGGGTCTAGATCAAATTATAGAAGATAGTCATTCTCAACCTCAAGTAATATTCAAGCATAGTACAACCTGCCCTATAAGCGGGATGGCTAAGCGGAGGTTCGAAGGAGGATGGGACATGAGCATTTCTGCTCACTACTTAGATTTGCTATCTTATAGAGTTGTCTCTAATGCCATAGCTACATCATTGGATGTGCAACATCAGTCACCGCAGGTAATTGTAGTAAAAAATGGCAAAGCTATATTTGACGAAAGCCACCTTGACATCTCTGTTGATGGTATCAAAAAGAGCTTAGTCTAACCTATGGATAGATTAGTACTTTCGCAAGATGGTTCGCACACTATAATATCTGAACGATTCGATGTAAGCTATCATTCAAAGTATGGGGCATTACAAGAAACCCAAACTGTATTTTTAGATGCTGGTCTTCATTTCAAGGTAGAAAATGGGTCGAAGAACCTCCGAATATTAGAGATGGGTTTCGGGACAGGCCTGAACGCTATCATGACTTATGTCTTAGCACTGCAGGATGTGTCTATCGATTATCATACCATCGAAGCCTACCCTATCTCCTTAGAGCAATATACCAAACTAAATTACCCTTCTGTATTGGAACTCACTGAAGCTGAATCCTCCTCGTTTCTCAATATGCATGAAGCGGACTCTGAGGTAACTTTAGCACTCCGTAATAATTTTTCCTTTACCAAGTACATCCAGAAAATCGAAGATTTCGATACAGACAGTAAGTTTGACATCATATACTACGACGCCTTTGCACCGACGAGCCAAGAAGAACTATGGACTCCAGAACTAATGGCGAAATTATATGCCTTATGTAACCCAGGTGCTGTATTGGTTACTTACTGTGCCAAAGGATCATTTAAGAGAGCCTTGAAGTCAGCGGGGTTCCAAGTAGAAGCCCTTGAGGGCCCTATTGGAAAGCGAGAAATGACTAGAGGACATAAGTTAAGGGTATTGTAACCTCAAACTACGCATTCCCACAAGAGGTTATCGGTCTCAGGTTATCGATCAGTATGTTGCCCTTATGTGAAAACGGCTCATCCGAAAAATATGCCTCAATAATAATAAAATCGTAATCTTTTTCGGGTTTAAATTCAATTTGAAAAGTTTTCCATTCCATAGAAGAAATTGTAGGTGACTGAAATATCAATTGATCTCTCGAACATTTGGTATCTCCTATATATATTCGCATTTGGATGGGTCGATTGTAACCCGCATAAACTTTAGAATGCGCCAAATCGATTGCCGTACGATAACAACGTTCTTTTGTTACTGTACTTGACAATCGCTGTCCAAATGTTTCATAGGTACTATTTTCTCTAGTAATTATGCCTACATATGTGTTCCCATCGCTTGGCTCATTGTAAACTCCCCAAAAACCGGGAAATATATCGGGAGTAGTCAGATCATCGCATGGATGCCATCCCTGAGGGGTCGTAGCATCTGCAGGCTGATCTTCAAATGATGGATTTGTGACAGTGATTTGAGCTTGGTTCCCAATGGCCATACAAAGTAATAAGATGAGAATAATAATCCGACACAGATAGATGGGTTTCATGATCTCTATTTACTGAACATAATAATGTATGATCCTTATATACTGCTTACTTTGACGAGAAAGGGTATAACAAATACATATCCTAAAGATACCAAAAACAAAAGCTTTTCTCATAAAATACAACTATCCAGCAGTTACAGTGTAGATTTTTTATTCAGCTTTGTGCTATCTAATAGTCAAAGAATGGCCAACATGCATATTGATCGTAGGCTCTTGCTGCCAAAAATTTATATTGGATAACCTTACATAGCTTTTCGACCTAAAATATGAAATCATATGTTACTTTTGTATCATAACAACCGATATGTCATCTAGCAAATCAAAGCCGTCTCATATATACTCTAGCATTTCTGTCGCAATAGTGATGTTCTTATTGGGAATATTCATCCTAATCCTCCTCCATGCTCATAACCTAACAAATATCATAAAGGAAAAGATGAACATTGTCGCAGAGATCGAGAATGGCGGAGATAAAGATGCAGCAATGAAGTACATTACTGAGATTCCAGAAATCAGAGAAGGAAGTATCACATACATAGATAAAGCGGAGGCAGTCAAGACTATGGGATCAGATCTAAATATGGTATTTTCTGAAGACTCAAACCCATTTCGTGACATGATCACTTTTAATATAAAGGCTGCAGAATATGATGTAGATATTCTGGAAAAAATAAAGCAAAGCTTGGAGAAAGATCCTAACATCAGATCAATATATTATGAAGATATGACCATTCAGAATATAAGATCCAATCTTAATAAAGTAGCATATATCATCTTAGCTATCGGTCTCATCTTTGTATTTTTAGCTATTGTAATCATCAGAAACACGATCAATCTAAGTATGTACGCTGACAGGCATGAGATCAAAACCATGGAATTGATCGGTGCGCGATGGGGATTTATCAAGATGCCTTACATTAAGACCAGCGTGCTTGTCGGATTTCGAGCGTTTATCATAGCTGCGATCTGTATAATGGGATTATTAATTGTTGTAAATCTATATTTTGGAAGCATCTGGGAGGTTGTCAATTTCTTTTACATAGTTATCACGCTAGGATCAATAGCTCTATTGTCTATTGTGATCCCGGCTATAACATGCAATACCGCCGCCAATAAGTATCTAAAACAAAACATGGAGTACATATACGATTAAAGAACCTGATGCATAGATTGTAAACCTTAGAAAGAAAAAACTACAGCTTCTTCCACATCTTGAAATGATCAATCCCTACCTCTTGAAACAAATCACCTATCACGTGGTAGTGTAGTCGTTCGTAAAAATCAACAGCCGGAGCTCTCGCACTCAGGACAATCTTTCGAAACCCTTCCGACTTAGCGATGATCTCTGAGTAATGAACCATCATCTGCCCAATACCCTGCCGTTGATAATCTGGATGTACTGCAACCTGTCGCATCTTTATGTTATGAATATCTTGTGGCATTAGTACTAGACAGCCAAGCAACTCAGAAGTAGCACTGTACGCTGCAATATGAATACTATCAAACTCTTCTGATAATTGCTCTGGAGTGAATTCCATCCCCAATGGTTTGCGCAAAACAAGATCTCTCAACACAACGGTCTGGTGATATGCTGGAGTAGCATATTCTATTACTGCACAGTACAAAGTGTTATGTTTTTTGAAATTGAATAAAATATCACTAAACTAGAATCTAATAACGGACTCACTAAATCCAGCAAATATACCAAGTCCACCAACTACGTTGTTGTAGATTGGATACTGGTTATTAATAGAAGTATTCGGATTTGCTTGAGAACGTTCCACACTCCGATAATAATCAAATAGCTCTTTACTTATGGACATAACTCTAAGTTCGTATTGCACGATAACTTCCTCTTCACTACCTCCACCATTTTCTCCATCTCCACCATCTTCTCCATCAACAGGATCATAAGCCACTTCGAACACTTCATCCAATTTCTCCACATCAGGCAGATCTTCTTTGCCTAAAAAAGTTGCACCAGTAATCTCCCTATTGATAATTATTTTTCCATTGTTACCACTGGACACCCCTCTTCCAAAAGATCGATCTTCCAGTGTATTATATACAGTGGAGAAAGTACCGTTACCAAAAACATCTTGATCTACGATATCAGGACGGGTATCAAATATTGTATTATCTACAGTACTTAGGTTACTAATAAATAAATCCGACAACTGCGATCCCTCTGTGGTACTACTGCCACCTTCTTGATCGAAAGCAATAATTTCCCAGATATAATACGCTTCTAAAGACGATTGATCTTCGATTTGAAAATCTACCTCTATGCCCTCTTGCTTATCCTCTGTGACTATCTTTTGAGTATTGATGGTCAGCTTTGATTTTTCAGGTACATAACTGTAAGCAGTTGCAACCTTTGCTCCTGATGTAACTTGAACATAATATCCACGAGTTGGGGAAGGAGAAAAATCTTCTCTTCCATAGACACCATTCCCTTGGTGATAAAGTTCATAAAGTTGAATATTGTCTTGGTCATAAACTATCACTCTCGCATCCGTTACAAATTCAATTCTGGTCGAGTTATCTAGAATATTATTACTTGTGGTAACTTCTATGGCCCAAGGTGAATCACTATCAAAAAAAGAATTGACTACCAATTGACTCTCAAAAGGCACATCCAAAATCACAGTCTCCTCACAACTTGCCATCATTAGGCATGCTATAAGCAAAATGTAGTTATGGATTTTCATTGTCATACGTTTCTTTGTCTTTATATTGAAAAGTCTCGTAAAAATAGTCAAAAATTTCATGAATTCCAACCGAGCATTCATAAAGAGCCCTCAAATATCAGTTTCTCAAAACTAATCAACCCAATACCTAAAAAACTCCAAATTTTATACGTAAAAGATACCTGAAGGACTTACATTCAAAATATTATTTTGATAAAAATAATTAGAAAATTAGATAATCCATTTTTTCTATTGATTGTAATCAATCATTATAAAAGGACTCTTTGTACCATCTTACCGTGACATCGCAAGAGTGAAAGCAACTCAACAATCTGACCGAAAAGTTCATAGATCTAGAAAAACAGCTGTTTCAAAGTTTGACAAAAATGAGTGTCATTTCCTACCGATTAGAATAAATAAGAAAAGAATGATAAATTCGAGCCAACATATTTCAAAACTATAAAGTAAACTCATGAGCGATAAGAAGATAATATTTGCTATGGAAGGGGTCACTAAGGTATACCCTCCAAGCAAAACAGTGCTAAAAAATATTTGGCTTTCATTCTACTACGGAGCTAAGATTGGTGTATTGGGGCTCAATGGTTCCGGTAAATCAAGTCTCCTCAAAATCATAGCGGGACTAGATGAAAACTACCAAGGTAAGGTCACATTTGACAAAGAATACAAGATTGGATATCTGGCCCAAGAACCAGTCCTTGATGAATCCAAAACGGTAAAAGAGATCGTCAGGGAAGGCGTCAAAGAAATCGCAGACGTAGTAGATGCATATGAGGCTATCTCCCTCAAACTAGGTGAACCAATGGGGGATGATGAAATGATGAAAGTCATCAATGAGCAGGGCGAACTGTTGGAAAAAATGGATCAACTCAATGCCTGGGATTTAGACCATACGCTAGAGCTGGCAATGGACAGCCTGCGTCTACCGCCCAATGATGCTAAAGTATCTGTACTATCAGGAGGAGAGCGTCGAAGAGTTGCATTATGTAGACTGCTCCTTAGCAAACCAGATATACTGCTATTGGATGAACCGACAAACCACCTCGACGCAGAAAGTGTGCACTGGTTAGAGCAATTCCTTAAGTCATTTCCTGGCACAGTGATCGCAGTGACTCACGATAGATACTTCCTAGATAATGTTGCGGGTTGGATTCTAGAGCTGGACAGAGGAGAAGGTATCCCATGGGAAGGCAACTACAGTTCGTGGCTAGACCAAAAATCTAATCGTCTCGCAAATGAAGAAAAGGCAGAATCTAAAAGACAGAAAGCCCTGAAACGAGAACTAGAGTGGGTACGAAGTGCTCAAAAAGCCAAACAATCAAAGGGTAAAGCTAGACTAAACGCATATGAGTCTATGAGTAATGCTGAGGTGAAAGAAAAGGAGTCGCGTCTAGAACTCGTGATTCCCGCTGGTCCGAGACTAGGAGACAAAGTGATAGAAATCGAAAATGTCACAAAATCATATGATAATCGAGTATTGATTGATAATCTATCATTATCAATTCCCAAGAATGCAATAGTCGGTATCATCGGTCCAAATGGTGTGGGTAAGTCCACCCTGTTCCGAATGATCATGGGTGAAGAAACTCCCGATAGTGGAAAGATCACAGTCGGTGACACTGTAAAGATGGCTTATGTAGATCAGTCTCACAAAGATCTTATTCCTGACAAGACGCTCTTTGAGGTAGTCGGAGGAGGACAAGACATCATCGAAGTAGGCAATAAGGAACTCAATGTCCGTGCCTATATAAGTAAGTTTAATTTTGCTGGTGGTGACCAACAAAAGAAAGTCGCCGTACTTTCTGGTGGTGAAAGAAACAGACTGCACCTAGCAATCACTCTCAAGGAAGGCGGAAATGTATTGCTACTGGATGAGCCGACAAATGATATTGATGTAAATACGCTGAGAGCGCTCGAGGAAGCCATCGAAAACTTTGCGGGCTGCGTCTTGGTAATTAGTCATGACAGATGGTTTATCGATAGACTGGCTACGCATATTTTAGCGTACGAGGATGAGGGAGAGATTGTGTTTTTCGAAGGAAACTTCAGTGCTTATGAAGCTGCCAAAAAAGAACGTCTGGGTGACACTACACCTAAAAGACCTAGATTTAAAAGCCTACTTTAATTTTTAGAGGTAGAAATGTTGTGGTAGCCTAAGACGCCTTAATTATTTCAAATGAGATAATTAAGGCGTCTTTTTAGTGCTTATTTTGTAGAAAAACATTTTATGTCAAATCATACCATTTACGTTCATAAACTTCACTACAAAGTCATATCTCCCACTAACCTAAGTTTAGATCACAGAAATGGTATGATTCCGATTACTATTTCATTTGTCATCAATAATATTAGCTACATCACTATGTATAGACATTAGTAATACTTATGTGCGGCAATCAAAAATACAATTGGTATAAGAAATGTCTAGCATGACCCAAGGCAAAAACCGTAGGCTAACCGATAGGTTCGCGAGACTTTTTGACGACGCAACATGAAAGGTAAATAAATAATTACCGTCCATCTAAACCAGAAATGACATAAGTTGCTTTATAAGCGATGAGGTTGTTGTATACCTAGTCTGTCGATATTCTTTTGTGATAACTTCAATGCCCGCATCACACTCTTTTTCTTACTCGTATGTCCACTCATTTTGGAAAGGATACTTTGCAATGTATTGACCCCTTCTAAGATGTACGGGCCTTTGTTTAGCATTACACATTCCGCCCTTGCGCTTTTTGCAGTATCTGTGATCTCTGCACGAGATGCTTTGCCTGTTTTGACCAGTGATTCTAGTACCTGAGTTGCCCATATAACTGGAATATGTGCAGCTTCACATATCCACATGATTTGATCCTGAACTTCAGCTACACGCTCAGCTCCGATCTCTACAGCAAGATCACCTCTAGCAATCATCACTCCTAAATTAGGCTTCTTCATGCCTTCTAAAAGTAGCATGGGTAGGTTTTCGAATGATTCTTGATTTTCAATTTTTAACACTACTCCAATATCTTTCCGTTCGAACTTGTCCATTTCATCATGGAGCGTCCTGATGTCATCCACCGTTCTTACAAAAGAATAGCCTATAACATCAGCTTTTTTCATTGCGAAAGGCAGATTAGCTATATCGTCCGCTGTCAAAGATGGTAGATTCAACTTGGTATCTGGAAGGTTGATTCCCTTTCGAGACTTCAGCTTAGATCCTTTGTCAGCTGCAGAAATGATTATGACTTCGATTTCGCGCGGTCTTTTCTTTATTACCTTACTTTCGATTTTTCCGTCATCAAAAAAAATCCGATCGCCAATATTTACATCGTCTATTATGTTCGGTATGCTTACAGATACCGATGGAAACTGCAACAATTCCCCTCTCTCGCCATATATCGCATCATTCATTATGGATTGATCCGATGATAATATTAAGTGGTCACCTCGATGCAATCTGATGAATGACTTTGGCTTTTTACCATCTCTCACAACGCTAATTTCGCCCGTCCTAATCTTAGGACCAGACAAGTCCATATAAATCAGGCAGTCTTTATTTAATACTCGACTTTGCTCCTCAATATTGGCAATCATTCGACTCCAAATTTCCTTGTTGTCGTGACTGAGATTTATTCTAGCTATATGCATCCCTTGCTGTATTAGATCTTTTGTCAGTAAAGGATTGTCAGCTGCCTCCGTGGGCATTGTGACCATTATCTTAGTATTGTAGTCGTTTTTTTTTAGATTAAACAGTCTGCGTGTGTGCTTTCGTATTAATTTTTTACTCGCCTTATACCCTATGGTTTCTATTTGATGGTCATTCTGCCACGTCTCCCCATTCATCAGTTTGACAATCTGTAGAATTGAGATGACATTACTCATGACATAGCTCTCACAGGTGCGCATTGACGATATACCTAGTTCAGAGAGATGATCATGCACTCCTCGCAGATCTATATTCCGCAACGTTACATACCGCACAAGATTCATTGCGCTTAGTCTATATAAATTATGCGCAGCCTTTGAAACCTGCTTTGCTGTAAACTCCTTATTTATCAGTGCTCTATAAATTCCCGTGATATCTTTCTCTAGCTTTTTCATAGTTCATCCGATTAGATTATGGTTTCTAACTGCACCAAATATAGTAAGTACGTCAATCGATTGTAGATCAATTTCTGACTCGCTTCTATCATCTTATATTGGCTCTCAAGGTATTTTATCTCCCGACTATTGACCAAGAAAATAGAACTCTCCCCGATCTCCAGTCGACGATTCTCCGCTCCCAGCATAGCTTCATAATTCTCAACAGTTTCTTCTAGTAACACAAATTGTGTTTCTGTCTGCCTTATATTGTTGATGTAAGAATCTAATTTTACGATTAACTCTTGTCTCTTTAGCGTCTGATCGTATCTCGCATCTTCCATTTTTATTCGACTTAGTTGCAATTTCCCTCTTTGTTTTCTCTGTAAAATCGGATAAGACAAGGTGGCGCCTACTTTATAATTTTCTGCACTAAACTGATCAAATATTGCATTATTACCAACTGCCAATAACGGATTGTAAGAAACCCTCAAATCAGGTTTCAGATCTTCCTTGGCCAATCTAATATCTAGCTCAATATTATCGATCTTGAAATCATAGAGCAATAATTCTGGGTGAGCTGCTATGACTTGCTCTTGTGTAAGAGACAGCACATCAATATTTTCACTAAAAACAGCAATATCGATCGGATCGGATGTAGCATTATCTTCTAGTTCCAATGGTACCTCACCATCAATCCAGAGATAATTATTTAGCCCCAATCTTGTGTTGATAACGGACTGACTTGCCTTCTGGAGGTCTAATTGCCTAGCTTGAACAGAAATAAATGACTCTAGTGTGTCTATAGCTGGCTTGTCACCATTAACAAAACTGCTTCTTGTGCCTTCTAGTCTTAACTCGGCAAGCTCTAGGCCCTCTAGTGCTATGTCCAAAAATGCATTTGCAACTTGCCACTGCAAATATGCTTTCGCTGCATCAAACAGTAGATTATTTTTCATTAGCAACTGTTCTTGCTCAGTCGCTCGCTGATAGATATCTGCCCTCTGCAATTCAGCTCTTCGTTCGTCAATCAAGAGCCCTTTGCCTAGACCGATACTTACACCAGCATTCCATAGACCTCTCGTAGGCAGTTCATCACTATCATTGAGAAACTGACCACTACTCCTATCGTATCCCGCTTTGAGTTCGATGCCATACCATGTTGGTACTTTTACTGCCCCGCTCGCTACAGAGTAATAATTCTTATCATCAAAAGACTTATGGTTCCACTCAGACTCTAACTTTGGATCAAAACCACCTCGTGCCATCCTTCGTGTACCATCCGCCATATCGTCTAGTAATAACGCCTTATAGGTTATGGGGTGATTTTCCTGCACGATTTGCATATACTCGGCGAATGTGAGCATAGGCTCCAATTGGCTCTGACTCTGTAAACTCAGAACATTGGCAAAAAACAGAATAAAGGTGATGACTATGGAATATTTCATTTCTTATGAAGTCTAATCTAAAATTATAAGTAAGTGTGCATACGTTCGACCACTATGAAAAGTCCTCGAGTATAAATCCATGCGGCATCGGCCGTTCATCGTCATCGACTCTGACGAAGACAATCTCATCTATAGATATGATGGTCTTCTGTGTGAACAGATTTCTTACCAAGCATTTCATCGTAATACTAGTTCTACCTACCCTTGTCAATTCCATTCCGATTTCGATGACATCTCCTTGACTCGCGGAAGCAACAAAATTAATCTCCGAAATATATTTTGTTACTACTTTTTGAGACCTGAGTTTAGTCATGGTGTAGATTCCAGCTTCTTCGTCTATCCATCGCAATAGGGCACCTCCAAATAGTGTATTATTGGCATTGAGATTTTCTGGCTTGATTAATTTTCTAGAATAGAATTTCATAAATTTTCGATTTTGAAAACAGAACGTTACGTCTTCAAGTGAATTATCCTGTTACTACTTTACTTTTCTCAAAGGAGCTTTTGTCTTAACAGTTTGCGACTTTTGATCTTTATAGTAGTCCGCTGGAAATCCATTAAGCTGCCTCCATAGTTCGTACCCAACTTTCACATTATTCAACAATGTGATCGTATTCGCACCACCACCAACTCTTACCTCTGCAGGCCATGGTTCGTCGTCCGGATCTTGTGAAAGCAATATTCTATATTTTCCATTCTCACTGATATCATTGTTGATCGCAAAAACCTTACCCCCGAACGTACCGTAACTACTGTTGGGCCAACCACTAAAAACGATTGCTGGCCACCCATCAAACTGTACCCTTACTTTCTGTCCGATATCCAACAATGGCATATCCATTGGTTTGATAAATGCCTCAATGGCAAGATCATACTTGTCAGGAATAATTCTTATCACAGCATCTCCTGCCTTGATAATCTCACCGATTCCCGTCTTGAGAGCTTCCGTAACTGTTCCGTTAATTGGTGATAAGATGTAGTAGTTTGATTGTCTCTCACTGTACGTATTATATTGGGACTGTAGTTTATTGATACTTGCTTGCGCATCATATTTTGATGATAGCGCTGTTTGCCTATCCGACTTCGACTTAGCTATTTTATTATCATACTCATTGATGATGACTGTGATATTGGCTTTGAGATTATCCAATTCATTCCTATGTGTATTCACTTTATTGACCAATGAAGTAACCTTAGCTTGGGCTTCCTGCACTGAAAGTCGTTTTGCTTCTAGGTCCGTTAGCGACTTGAGCCCTTCATCGTAAAGATTTTGAATCCGTACTAGCTGATTGTCTGCAATGTCTTTTTTCGTTCTTGCGGCAACAAGATCTATACTATCGCTTTCTATTTTCAGTAAAGTCTGCTGAACCTTGATCTTATTCTGATCCAGTTTGATTGCTTTGCTATTAACTAGGGCTTCGAACTGATCACTTAAGTTATCAGCTTTCATAGCATATGCCTTAGAGGATTCATCTTTGGCCGTGATTTGCCCTTGCGTATTGGCCAAAATCTTAGGATCCATGTATTCCTCTTTCACTTCCGATATTCTAATAATGGTATCACCCAGGGCCACTTGATCTCCCTCCTGTACAAACCACGTCTCAATCTTACCCCCGATAGTAGCTTGAATAGTCTGCGGACGATCATCGGGACTAAGCGTTGTCACCTTCCCTTTTGAACGGATATTCTGCGTCCAAGGCAAAAACATTGCACAGATCCCAACAATAAACAATACAGCCATTGTCCGTATCAAGCCTTGCCTCACGGCTCTTCCTTCTAACGTGCGAAAGGAATTATATTTCGACATATCTATATTATGCCCTATTTTTTTGAAACTTATATTCAGCATTATACTATGGTTTTGAAATATTATCAGAAATAACTTTGCCGTTGTCTAGGATCACTGAGTGCTCTATGTATCCCATCCAAAGTGGATCTACGGCTGTCACTATGATAGACCATGGTCTGTGTTCATCCGTTAGATTCTTGATGATTGCCTCCTTTTCTGTAGGTGGCACGTGATCTAATGGATCTTCCAGTATTAGCATTTTTGGATGCCCTACGATAGCCCTTGCTAAGATAATCTTGTTTACCGCGGATCTCGGGATACGCTGTCCTTCAGGATCTAATTGAGTATTCAGTCCCAACGGCAATGTTTTGATAAATGAACCGAGATTGACAAGGCCAATCGCATCCACTACATCTTGAGTTTCGATCTTATCTCTACCCATCGATATATTGTCAAGTAACGTCCCTTGGAATATCTGATTGCTACTGAGCGCATATCCAATATGTTGCCTTAGGCTGTTCCCTGATATGGATTGTATGGATAGATCATTGTATCTTATTACTCCTTCTGAAGGATTGTGAATACCCGACAATAAAGTAATCAAAGTCGATTTACCAGAACCACTAGATCCCGTAATCACCAATGACTCTCCCCTTGGAACCGAAAAGCTGATATCATCAAGAATTACCTTATTATTATCAGGAAAATGAAACCTTACATTACTTACTGAAACTGCCATCGCGTCCACCTGGTCATCAAAACAGAGGCCCTCTTCATTTTCTAGCTCCATATCTGTCACATAACCAATCTTCTCTAGTGCGGTCAGTACATCATATATCGAGTCCAGGGATTTGATGAGTTTCTCAACACTATTGATAATCAAGATAATGATAATCTCCGCGGCAACAAATTGACCGATATTCATTTCTTGCTGAAAAACCAACATACCTCCAATCACCAACAAACCGGCTGCAACGAGTACCTTGAAACCTATCAAACTCAAAAACTGCCCGATCAACACCCTAAAGTGACTTTCTCTCGCCTCCAAATAATTAGATACTCTACGGTCAGTTTGTGTTAATGAAATTTCAGGGTCTTTCACCAACTTAAACGACATTTTTGTTCTTGCTATCTCTTCTAGCCAATGTGCCACGTCGTACTTATGCTTTGACTCCTTTAGACTCGTTTTCAGTCCTTTGGGACCAGTAAACACCAATATACTGTAGACCAGTGCTACAAGTGCTACTCCAAACAATATGAAAAACGAATGATACATACTCAGGACCACTAAACCTGCAATAATCTGAAATGCAGCTAATGAGAAATCAATCAATATCTTTGGCAATCCCTTCTGGATAGTCAAAGTATCGAAAAATCTATTGGCTAATTCTGGAGCGTAATATTTATACAACTCACTATACTTAATACGTGGTATCCTGTATGCAAACTCAAATGATGCTCGATTAAAAATATTCTGTGCGATATTCTCTACGATCCGAAGCTGCATGAGTTGGAATACACCAGTAACGGCAATCCCAAGCAATACGAAAACTACAAGAACTACCCAACTGGTAGACGGTTCTCCTCCTTGAATCAAATTAATGATAGCTTGAATACCCAATGGAAGCGATAGATTTACCAATCCATTCAGTAAGGCATATGCATATACTTGTGTTATTTCTTTTTTGTCAACCGAAAGAAGCCTTCTCAATCGAAGTATTGGTCCCAAAACGTCGTCTTTTACCATACTAAACTTGTTAATGTCTATTTTTTAATTCAAATAAGTAAACAACTATCACAAAAAATAGTTTTACTATCATAATAAATATTTTCACTCTTACAATATGCCACAAATAAACGTCACTATTGACATAAACGATAGCATCTACCTGCGTGATCCACTACAGACTACTTTAGGTAAAAAAATCATACAGCACGCTATTTTGCTCTTGCAAGAAATTGGCTTCGAAGAATTGACATTTAAGAAACTAGCCATTCAAATGCAGTCTACAGAAGCATCCGTCTATCGGTACTTTGAAAACAAATACAAACTTCTTAGCTATCTTGTTTCATGGTATTGGGACTTTATGCATTTTATAATCTTAATGGATGTAAGAAACATAAAAGATCCAAGACAAAAGCTCAATCAAGCAATAACAACTCTGGTAAATTCTCTAGATAGTACGATCACACCTTCCTACATAGATCAAGGAAAACTCCATACCATTGTCGTAGAAAATGGAAGTAAAGTATATCATACACGAGAAGTAGATCTACAAAATAAAGAGGGTCACTATATTAATTACAAGAAAATCACCAGAATGTTGGCCGACATGATACATGATGTAGAACCTTCCTTTGCATATCCAGTAGCACTCGCTACCAATCTCATAGAGCAATCGTTAAATAACGAATACTATATCGAGCACCTTCCAAGCTTGACTGATAGCCAATGTGAAACAACAGACCCTAGAGCTGAAACTATCAAGATGATAGAGTATATGATTGATCGAATCTTAAAAAAATAATCATCTGAGATCGATTAGTATCGTAAAATACAATTCCATAAAGTGTTGTAAAGCATTATTTTTACCATCTGGAAAAGTTAGAAAGATCAACTCAACTTCATAAGGTAGAACTCGGTATTCAGATCATTTCTAGGACGACTCCTGCAATCGACTATCACTACTCTCTAATTATCGGCATAATTCTAGTGCTATCGTCCAGTACGATGGGCTTCCCTAGCGAAGGACGCTCTGGTTTAGCTGGAAAAGCTAAGGTATCTGCAGATTGTAATTTTATTTCATTTGCCATCAAACTATCTATGTAAATTTCAGCATTAGCAATCGCCTCTCTTCTACACTTATCTAGTATCGTCTTTCTGAACTTGTTGACTCTTTTGTCTAGTGCTTCCTGTACTAGATGTGGTATTTGAGGTGTCACAATACTGTCTGGTTGAGTCTGCGTTCCAGAGAGAAGTGCAAGCACTACGATCAAAGACGCTGCAACTGACAACCCATATCTGATACTTATTTTACCCTTCTCCATATATAATATCTTGTATTTCTCTGAAGTACTCTTGATAAAACGAATCGGCAGCTTGATCAAATATAAGCTTATATCTAGCATCACAAATTGAGTCTGTCTGCCTACGCACATAGGAGGCTTGCTTAGCATAAAGGCTATCTAGCATTTTCTTTTCTGGCTCGTTCAGTGTAGTTCGGACTGGATCCTCACAACTTGCGCTTATGCATATGGCAGTGATTATCAATATTGATACTAGTATTTTACTCATTTTAGAACACCTTTTTTCTCAATTCAAAATTCTGTCCTAGGTAAAGCTTCCTCACCATCTCATCTGCGGCGAGTTCTTCTGGCTTTCCTGTTTTGAATATTTTACCTTCAAACATCAAATATGCGCGTTCTGTAATAGACAAAGTTTCTTGTACATTATGATCTGTAATCAATATGCCAATATTCTTTTCTTTCAATTTTTTGACAATGGATTGTATGTCCTCCACAGCGATCGGATCTATCCCTGCAAATGGCTCATCTAGTAAAATAAAACTAGGACTAGAAGCAAGAGCCCTAGCAATCTCAGTACGTCTCCGCTCTCCACCAGACAATGAATCTCCAATATTTTTTCTAACCTTATGCAAACCAAACTCATCAATCAATGATTCTAATTTTTCATTTTGATCGGATTTTGAAAGCTCTGTCATTTCTAAAATAGCCGATATGTTATCTTCTACTGTTAATTTCCTAAATACGGACGGTTCTTGAGGTAGATAGCCAACCCCTTTCTGTGCTCGCTTATACATTGCGAGTTGAGTAATTTCTTCATCATCAAGATATACACTCCCACCGTTTGGCTGCACAAATCCAACCATCATGTAGAACGTTGTAGTCTTGCCTGCACCATTAGGTCCTAACAAACCTACAATCTCGCCTTGATTGACCTCAAGACTCACAGATTGCACGACTTCTCTATTACCATATTTCTTGATAAGATTTTCACCTCTTAATTTCATATTTAGTTTCTTTCTTAGAGCGTCTTTCTACTCAACTTACTACCGCTATTTTGGATACAAAAACTCGAATTTCAAGTACCAAGATAATACAAAGATCGCAATTCCAAATGAAAGCCTTAGCGGGACATATTTGTTCATCCTGAAATTTCAAAAACGACTGACTACCCGATTTATTTCCACTATTTCGATCATACTATTTATCATCTCTTAGCCCTCCTTTGTCATTACCTCTAGAGCCATCGTTACCTCTTCTTGCTGGAGGTTTTCTTCCGCCTTCAGATTTTGGATCCCTACCTAAAGTCTTTTTGCTAGTTTTGATCGAGCGTGGATCTACGCTAAGGCTATCTTGACTAAGTAAAGTGGAGTCCAACAACATAGAAGTACTATCTAACAGCATCGGATTCCAATAGATATTAGCCTTCAAATCCCAATTTTCTCGTAGCTTTTCCAATTCAAATTTCTTAAGTAATTCTGGTTGCTGTTTCTTCCAGAAGTCGCCAGTGGACCATTTTCCATTTCGATCTCTATCCTCTACAAGATGTACATTGTAACTACTGACAGGTAATCGCTCGAACGATAGTGTCTCTGAATCCGTACTATCTAGCACTTTAGATTCAATCTCCCTATCTCCATCTCTAAGTTTCACCAAGTAACTTATCGTCGAATCAAGCCCTGCCACTGACAATTCTATACTACCATAAGAATCTAGTGAGGCTATCGAAAAATCAACCGTAACCGTATCATGCGTGCGTCCGTAGATATCAATGACAGCACCCGGTAATAACTGTACTCTATAAGCCTTCTTTTCCTTCCATTGGTAATCTACGGATAGTGTCCTCAAATCAAAATCGATGGCCTCACTATAATAGCGCATCGTATCTACTGCCATAGTATCTAAAAGAAGAGAATCATTGACCATTCTATCTGTCACTATCGTATCCATTACTACCACCCCCCCAATGAGGGTATCTCCTATATTCTTAAAATTTACACTATCCAAAACGGATGAACCATCTAGACTATCAATTTTGACACCCCTACCATTTCCTTTCGCAAGCAAATCTCTGGATCTAGATAACATTGTACTATCTCCTATATCTGGCATCACAACCGGTACATCACTTAGAACAATTAGAGAAGTATCGACTATTGCAATAGGTGCAGAAAACAAGACATCCAAACTATCAAATGGCGCCAAATTACTCTGCTGTAGGTTACTAGCATTAGCCGATATTTTCCGAGCTAAGAAAGTTGAGTCTATCGCCTTGACCGTAAAATCCAGCGTATCAACACCGTCATATACAAAACCTATAGAATCTACAACTTCGCTATACCATATCGTAACTGTATCTTTGGTGTACTCAGACTGATAATCCAATACTGTAGGATAGAGCAAGTCGACCTTGACTTCCGATGATTTTTTGTTAAAAACTGTAGTTACTTTCCCTGGAGTTCTGCTACTACTATTGAGGATTCTGGTAGTCTGATTGGGTGTAAACAGCCTCAATGTCGGTGTATAAACCGCACTATCTGTCAATATGAGTGAAGTATCCATAAATGCCATGCGCTCAAGCTCTCCATCCCATAGGTAATTGAGGTTCTGGTCATCAATCACTATCAACTGAAAAGTATCATTTTTCAGATATTCAAATTGAAACTCTCCTTCACCGTCCGATCTTGCGAAATAGAACGGCTTTTCAGTTACTAATACAGAATCTCCTATCAAATCATACAACATAACCAATACATCTTCAACCGCCTCACCTCCATAGGCATCTACAATATTGCCTCCAAACTTGAGGCTGTCAATTTTGTCCCCTGTTGCAAATAAGAACTTAAAATCTTCAGCCGGATTGGCCTCGGTAAAATCTACAATACTGTTGCCAAAATTGATAGTATAGGTCGCATCTGGCCTCAGTGGCTCTTCTTCTGGAAATTCTACGGTCACTTTCTTTCCACGTTGCGAAATTTTTGGTTTTTTGAAAAATGGAGGAGAAATCAATATCTCTCTACCAGGATTCTTGAGTTCTATCCACTCATCGAACACCAACTCGATCTTATCAGGAACAAAGTTGGTAGAAAAATTAGGAGATGAGAGCTCCTCGACAAACTGCGGTGGCGTAGAGTCTTTGGGACCTCCACTCGGTCGACCTGTACTCGCACATCCAGACAATATCAACATCCCAAATAAGATGATGGCTAGCTGATATGATTGTCTGTTTCTAGTTTTTGTCATAGCTGCAAAAATAGTGACATTGGTTAAATGAACCACGTTAACATGAATAAATGTACAAGTAACGAAAGGAATGCTCTCTCCGTCAGTCCATATTCTTAATTTAACGAATTAGTAATAAATCTGTCTTACAAAAACGAGTCCTATTTAGGCAATCTCATAACGTGAATCAATCGACGCACACTATATTCTCCAGATCCATTGGCTAATATCAACAAAAGCCCACCAATAATCGCCAGGTGACGCATAAACTGCAATAAATTAATTCGCTGCAAGTCTGGAGGATCATTCCAAAAAGAATAAGATACAAAGGTATACGGTATCACCACGAGTAACAGGAGAAGCGTACCTACCCTGGCAAAATATCCGATCACAACCAAAAACGACCCTATACCCAGCATCAATAAAACGGAAATCAACAAGGTATCTTGCATCCATGTAAATCCATAGTCAGTCATTGCGTTCTTTGCATCATCGTAGAAAAATATCGTATCCATCAATTCGAAAAAAAAGATGGTACTTATGAATATTCGTCCCAGTAAATCAGAAATTCCTTTCATAACTGCTAAATAAGTACATTTTACTTTTGAAAATATGAAGATAGATTTCTAAATCAAAAAAGTACAGGTAGTTGGTGTTTAATTTGTAGATCTCACTTTTATTTGATAGGTGTAAATAACAATATTGAGATTTACGGATGACTACCTTGATTAACAAAATGCCTAATTCCGCAGCAATCGCTTGTCTCAACTAGCTTGTCTCAACTATATGATTCGCTTGATAAAGCGAAGTCTGTGCGTGTAGCTACGCTTCCCTACATGATAAATCCCGAAGTGATCCAACTTATCTATTCGTACCATCCCAGATGCATGAATAATAAAGTTGTCCTCTAAGACAATACCGACGTGGTGGATTCTTCCTTCTTTATTGATAAAATAAGCAAGATCTCCCACATTACTAGCTTCCACAAAATCGACCATCTCGCCAACTTCCGCCTGTTGATAAGCATCTCTCGGCAGCTGTATGCCGAACACCTTAAAAACGATCTGTGTAAATCCTGAACAGTCAATTCCAAATGGACTTCTACCGCCCCATAGGTATGGAGCATTGACATACTTTTTGGCAACTTTGATTAGCAATTCTGGTGATATCGTTACTTGATCAGGAGTAATAACCTGCCCCGAATACACAAGTTTGTCATTTAAAATTTTGAAGGTCATACCATCGTATACAGGCAAGCTGCTGCCAGCTACGATCGGAAAAGAAATATCACCACTCATGATTGGGTGCGCTACCTCCAATGGATATGCCCGGTCTTTAGTATGATCTGTATACTCATCTTCGTCCAGACCGATAAGCTGTTTTGGATCCATCCAACCTTCATAACCATCCCATTCGCATCTGACTTTTACCCAACTTTTATTTTTTCGAATTAGAATGATGACCAGTTCTCCGAATAAAAGTTGAGAAATCATCTCTGAGGAATCCTCCGCCTTCTTTCGAATGGGAGCGATAGAAACCTTACAAACACCATGGGTTTGAGGCACTCTGGATTTTTCCTTTTTTTTCGCCACTATAAAAACGATATAATTTCTACAATAAGAGCAAAAAGAGCGCCAAAAATCACGAATTAAGCGTAGGATCGCACATTATCAGAATCATGGTATGTCAAAACAACTTCTTTCATTACTTTTACGTTTTGAAGCAGTCGATGCTACTACTGCGAAAATCCATTGTGCTGAATACTAACAATTGCTAATTAATGAAAACACAATATATACCTAAGGCCCTACCCCTGATCAGCGCTGTCCTAATGCTTATTATACTGATGATCAGTACGGAAGAGTTAGATGCCCAAGACCCTCACTTCTCTCAATTTTATGCGAGTCCACTTACACTTAATCCTGCATTGGCAGGAACAGCAGCTGGAAACTATAGAGTATCAGCCAATTACAGAGATCAATGGAGAGGTGCACTAGACAATCCACTGCAGACATTTGCTGTAGCTGGGGATCTAAAATTTGTCATGAATGACCGCCAAAAACGCCCAGATATAGCAGCGGGCGGTTTCCTTTTCTTTTCTGATCAGGTTGGAGATTTTGACCTCAATACTAATCAACTAGCCCTTATCGGCGCCTATCACAAGTCACTAAGCCAGGATTTTGATAATTATTTAGGGATTGGATTGCAGCTGGGAATCTTGCAGAAAAGTATAAACTATGAGGACTTGTTTTTCCAAGATCAATTTAACTCGATCGATGGATTTGATTTAGGTACCGGTGAGCTACTACCATCAAATAATCTTGCGTTGTTGGATTTTGCTGTTGGTTTGAATTACACCATTTCTCCTACAAAAGGGGAAAATTACTATGCAGGTCTCTCATTTGCGCATTTCACAAGTCCTAATATCAGCTTCTACAAAAGCGACCTCTCCCCTGACCCAAATCTAGTCAAAGAGAGTACGCTGCATGCGAAACTGACTTCATATGTTGGAGCTAGTTTCCGCACAGGAGAATCACTAGAGATACAGCCCAGAGCATTGCTACTTCTGCAAGGACCGCATACAGAAGCCAACCTCGGTGCCAACTTCAAACTTAAATTCTCTGAGAGAAGTGGTCAATATTTGCATTTCGGCCCCTGGTTGAGATTGTCAGATGGAGTATCAGGAATCCAGCCAGAATCCATTGTTCTTTCGTTTGGTTATGAATTAAAAAACTTGGTAATCGGAGTCAGTTACGATCATAACATCACTGACCTTGTAAATGATAGAGTCGGTCTCAATGCATTTGAAATAAGTATATCTTACTTGGGAGAAGTCGATAATAATGATGGGTTTTGCCCAACTTTTTGATCTAGCCCAACTCCAAGAACATCGGACTATGATCACTCATATTTTCCATTCGCCACTTGTGTTTGTAATAGCAATCGGTGATAATCGGCGTCAGCTGCTCTGACACAATTGTATGATCATACCTGTAGCCGTTTCCTTTGTGAGAAAACCATGAATATTCGTCTACATCAGCCTTGACAAGCCGAAATGCATCTCGATAACCTTCCGAAGTAATTTTCTTAAAGTCGTCTTCATACCAAAAGCTCTTTCCTTTTTGATCGACATAATTAATACCTGTATTCAAATCACCCACCAGGATATGAGGCGTTTCTGTTTCGGATAGGTACGTAATGAGATAATCGAACAATGTATGTTTTTTCTTGTGCGGAAGGTAGGCGCCTATTATGGAAAATGCCTTAAAGTGCGCAATAATAATATTACTAGAATAGTTGTCATCTGCATCCCAAACAAGCTCGGAAGAAAAAGGAAGGGATGAAGCTATAAAAACGCTATTATCGTTACGTGCTGCATCAGTAACCGCTTGGAATCTATAGCCCACTCTTAATAAGTAGTTTCGAATAGCTTTTCCACTATCATTATTCCTAAATTCAGAAAAAACCAGAATATTGGATTGACTTTTGACCACAGCCTTTACGATCAGCATAGCTCGCTGCCCTCCTCCAGCTTGAATATTCCAAGAACATATTTTGATCATCAATTGATAGTTTTTTATACCATATAAGATAAGCTTCGCTCCACTAAGCCGCACACCTTTCTTTAGGAGACATGGCAAAAGCTATACATGCTGACTACAATTGTAGATTAAGTTATAGACCTTTTGCACATACCTAAAATATATTCTAAGCCTAAATAATAACAGTTACTGGGTCTAATTTTTCTTTTTGGCATCTTCGATACTTTTCTTAAGTGCATCCATTATATCAACCACAGGTGCAGAATCTGTCTCCTCACCGATCGTTACGATTTCCTTGCCAGCGACCTTATCATCTACTAATTCCAAAAGAGCTCCTCTGTATCGATCCTCGAAATCAATATCTGTGAATGACTTGTCCAAAGATGCAATCAATGTCTCAGCGAGTTTCAGCTGTGTCTTGTCTACAGCAGCATCTTCTAGATCTGGAACATCCTCCATGCTTCGCAATTCGTAAGGATATCTGAGCTTATACATAATCAGACCATCCCCTTGTGCTGTTATGAGCACTACATCTTCTCTATCTCGGAGAATAATTCTTCCTACCCCAGCCTTATTCGTCTTGAGTAACGCTTTCCGAAAAAGATTGAATGTTGGGATAGCAATATCTCCATTGGGCCCTACGTAGTATACTGCCTCGAATCTAGAAGGATGGACTTCATCTACATCTACAAAAGCATCCACATCGATTGCCCTATTACTTTTGAGTTTGATAGAAGAGAACTCATCTTTGGTCAATACAACATACTGATCTGGCTCGTATTCATAGCCTTTGACAATATCACCGTATGGCACTTCTTCTTCGCAGACATTGCATATTTTTTTATATCCGATTCTACCATTGTCTTCATTGTGCAATTGCTTGAATTTGACATTATTCCCGGTCTCCACAGCATTGAATATCTGTATCGGTATTGTTACCAATGAAAACCTAATATGTCCTTTCCAGATGCTTCTCATCCCTACTATTTTTTGATACCTAAAGAAATCTATAACCTATGACAATCAAATATGATACCATGGTCACGCCTACTCTATAGTGAGCTAATCTCAGGCCGAAGAAAATAGCTCAAATAATAAATAGAAAATTGTCGGAAATTCTACTGCAAAAATTGAGATTTTTTCAATTATGAAAACTACTTTTACAGAAGTTGATTAAAACCCTAATTAATAATGAACGCTGAGATTGAAAAGGATTCTACTTTGTAGTTCTATTTCTAGTCAGTTAAAATGATTCACTGGAGTATGAATAGAATATATTTTGACAACGCTTCCACTACACAACTTGATCCTAGAGTACAAGAAAGAATGATCGATGTCATGCAAAACCACTATGGCAATCCATCGTCCATCCATTTCCATGGCAGAAATTCCAGAGCCATCGTAGAAGATGCAAGAAAACGTATTGCCAATGCCATCAAAGCTTCGATAGGTGAGATCTTTTTTACGTCTTCGGCTACAGAGGCAAATAACATGATTCTCAAAAATAGTGTCGATTGTCTCGAGGTCAAGCGAATCATCAGCTCGCCGCTGGAACACCATTGCGTAATCCATACACTAGAGTACCTTGAGGAACGCAAAGGAGTCGAAGTGATCTATCTTGATGTCGACAAAGAGGGAACACTAGATTACAGACAGCTAGAGCAACTATTGCAAGATGAATCTAAAAAAACGCTTGTATCACTTATGTTCGGGAATAATGAGATCGGTACCATTCTAGATCTAGAAAGAGTCAGTACTGTCTGTAGTCAACACGATAACGTGTATTTCCATACGGATTCGGTTCAAGCCATCGGTAAGTATGATATCAACTTGACTAATACTCCAGTATCATTCTTAACAGGAACTGCCCATAAATTTCATGGCCCAAAAGGGATCGGGTTCTTCTACATGAGTGGTGATAATGTGATCCAGCCCTTTATCCATGGCGGAGCGCAGGAGCGTAATATGCGGGCTGGCACCGAAAATGTAATCGGTATCGCTGGTATGGCAGAAGCTCTAGACATTTGTATCCAGGAGCGAGATCAAGTAATTGATCACCTTGAGCAATTGAGGAGTAGATTTATTACTAGACTTCTTACAGAGTTCGAAGACATTGAAGTCAATGGCAATAGCACGCACTATATGCATCATGTTGCAAGTATCTCTTTTCCCCCTAGCCCAAAGGTAGATATGTTGATGTTCAATCTTGACATATCAGGAATCAGCGCATCGTCAGGCAGTGCATGTAGTAGCGGCATAGAAAAAGGCTCTCATGTATTGCAAGCAATCAATCATGACCCGGCAAGAAAGACAGTAAGATTTTCTTTCTCAAAATTCAATACGCTAGCTGAGGTAGATGAAGCCATCGAAAAAATAAAAACGATGACACCTGTCAAGACCCTACATGCAGCAACCTAATGATGCCTACTTCAGAAGATGTTTTGAACTTGCAAAATTGGGAGGTAAGCACGTGCGTCCTAACCCAAAAGTAGGAGCTGTAATAGTCCATA
The DNA here is from genome assembly GCA_032274145.1 of Herpochondria borealis. Taxonomy (NCBI): domain Eukaryota; phylum Rhodophyta; class Florideophyceae; order Ceramiales; family Ceramiaceae; genus Herpochondria; species Herpochondria borealis. The sequence goes on along the minus strand of JAVCKV010105160.1, from coordinate 17,192 downwards.
ATGATAAAATTATCGGCGAAGGATATCATAAGAAATATGGTGAAGCCCATGCAGAAGTGAATGCGATAAACGACGTAGCTTCAGCAGATAGATATCTATTAAGTCACAGTAGTATCTATGTATCATTGGAACCTTGTCATCATCACGGTAAAACCCCTCCTTGCGTAGATTTGATACTGAAACATGAAATACCATCCGTCTATATAGCTTTACAAGATACAACAGCCAAGGTCAATGGGCAGAGTATTCAAAAATTAAGAGACCACGGAGTTGATGTGCACTTAAGAATGATCGATCACGAATCGGCAGATCTTATCGAAGAATTTACAGCTGTACATTTACACCAAAGACCCTTTATACAGCTCAAAATTGCAAAAAGCAAGCACAATTATATCGGAAATGAGCATAATCAAGTCAAACTAACTTCGGCCGTCACTGATGTATACACACACAAATTGCGCGCTTATACTGATGCGATATTGATTGGAACTAATACAGCCAAGATTGATAATCCTAGCCTAACGCTTAGGAATTTCCCAGGAGATCAACCGATGAGGATTGTACTTGATAGGAATGGCACATTGCCACTCGATAACAAACTATTTATAGATGGAATTCCTTCCATTATAGTTACAGAACTTTCGTGCACTGAATACTCCGACAATGTATCTGTCATCAATCTTGATTTTGGACATCCTGAGTTCATCAGAAATCTAGTCAAAGCGCTACATATAAGAAGTATACACCACCTAATGGTCGAAGGAGGAGCTACATTGATTAAATCCTTTTTGAAAGCAAATTTATGGGACGAAGCCCTAATCATACAAACCACACATCCGCTAGAAGAGGGCAAAAAAGCACCGAACATATCAGGGAGATTAAGTCAGACTCTACCCATTGCAACTGACATCATATATACTATAAAAAACAACAAGCAAAAAACGGAGCAGGAAGACTCTTAGCTCCCAAAAATTGAGTCCGCTCGCAAACAATTAATTTCGATAGTATGGTTTGCAAAACGCCAGCCGTTTTTCGTTAAAAAAGCATTAAACAATGTTAATAGCTGTATAGTACCTCCCAAAATAGCGTTATTTGATAGTACGGATTTTAAAAGTGAAAAATAAGGTATGAAACGTATCTCTAATATTTATTTGGTTCTTGTATTCATCGTTGGAACAGCAATGACTGGCCAGTCTCAGAACAAAGTAAAATGGCTGACCTGGGAGCAAGCAATGACTGCTCACCAAAATGAAAATAAAAAAATCATGGTCGATATCTATACAGATTGGTGTACATGGTGCAAGAAAATGGATAAAGCAACATTTCAGAAAGACAAGATTGCAACGTATGTCAATCAAAACTTCTATGCTATAAAATTTGATGCAGAAACTAAACGAGATATTACATTCAATGGAACCACTTATAAATTTATACGGAACGGTCGTAAAGGATACCATGAACTAGCCGCTGTGATCACTCAAGGTCAGCTCAGCTACCCTACCGTTGTGTTTTTGGATGAAATGCTAGAAGTTATACAACCTATCCCTGGTTTTCAAGATGAAAAAATGTTTGAGATGATCATGACCTATTTTTCTGGAGACTTTTATAAGAATGTACCCTGGGCATCCTACACCAGAACCTACAAGAGCAATCCGAATGTCCACACAGTAAGTCACTAAGTTACTAATCTTATAAAAGCATCAGTTCTATGAAGCGACTCCTATCGATAATTTTGATATTGGGGTCCCCATTGCTGATCTTGTCTCAGAAGGATAGCCTTTCGTTAATATTTTTCCTGCTTGATGATTGCCCAATTTGCATTGATTATTCTAAGACCATAAATGAGCTGCACAAGGAATTTGGTGCAGAGATAACTTTTGTTGGATACTTCCCAAATTTCACATCCAAGCCCGAAAAGATCGAAAAATACAAGGAACTCTATCATGTCAAATATCCACTATTGACAGACTACTACAAAACTCAAGCAAAAAAATGGAACGCCACAGTGACTCCTGAGGTAATATTCTACAATCACACCACTAAAACGATCCTATATAGAGGAAGAATAGACAATAAATTTGTAAGGTTAGGTCGGCGTAGAAATATAGTGACTCAACATGACCTCAGAGATGCAATTACTAACTTCAAATCTGGTAACCCGATCAATCCAGCAAGTACTAAGCCGGTAGGTTGCTTTATCACGTTCAAAGATGGATTATCTCGCGACAGGTAAATTCTCAATCCTATTGTTAAAAAAATAGAAAGTCGGCTTGGGAAAATAGCTAACGCCTTTAATGATTCTGCTCGAAGCTATTTCTAAATCCGCTGCTGTAAGACACCAAATTAGCAACACAACTCAATATGTATCGGTATCTACCTCCGCATATTAGTGTACTAACATACAGAATTGATATAATAATAATTTTGTCTCGTATAATATGTATATTTGGAAAGTCACCGTTTGTTAGAGGTAGATTACTTCCAACATATAGCCCCCAAGGCTTGTGCTCAACTTCGCTTCAATAAAACCAAATTCTATGAAAAAAATAGCCCTATTATTTCTAACAATAATTATCATTTCTACAAGTGCTGCAAGTCAGAAAACATTCACAAAAGATGTAGCATCAATCATCTATAATAAATGTACTACCTGTCATAGACCTGGCGAGATAGGCCCATTTACCTTGACATCTTATGAAGACGTGGCTAATCGTACGAGTATCATTAAGTCCGTAGTATCTACAGGGTATATGCCCCCTTGGAAACCAGACCCAGACTACAATCATTTCATTGGAGAATATTATTTGACAGATAATGAGAAGCAAAACATTATCGATTGGGTAGATCAAGGTGCCGAATATGGCAACAGCACAGAAGAACCAGATCTCCCAGAGTTTCCAGAAGAAAGCCTACTGGGTGAACCTGATCTCGTATTGGAATTTTCAGAAACGCATATCCATCCAGGTGATAACAGGGACGAATATAGATACTTTGTATTGCCGACTGGACTAACAGAAGATCGAGTGATCAAAGCGATCGAACTCCGACCAGGGAATAGTAAAATTGTTCACCACGCATTATTTTTCCAAGATACGGATGGAATTGCTGCATCCTATGATGCACAAACACCAGAATATGGATTTATTGGATTTGGAGGGTTCGGAACAGACGAGGTACTCAATTACGATCAATACCCTGGTTATGTTCCAGGGACAAAACCCATCTTCTATCCAGATGGTCTAGGGCAAAAATTGGAAGCTGGCGCAGACCTTGTCGTACAGATGCATTATGCTCCATGGCCAATAGATGCTGAAGACAAATCAAAAGTAAACATCTTCTTCGCTGATGAAGAGGAAGAAACTATAGAGCGTTTTGTAGATGATCGTATTATGCTTCCTTATGATCTACCCGGAGGTTTCTTTTCTTTCTTTATTGCTCCAAATCAAACCAAAACATTTCATGGAACATGGACACTGCCAACAGATAGAAGTCTCATCGGACTGTCTCCACATATGCACTACTTGGGTACAGAATGGGAAGTATGGCTTGAAGATCCACAAGGCCAACAAATAAATTTGATAAAAATTGACGATTGGGATTTCAACTGGCAAGGAGGCTACTACTTTACAAGATTGATTCCAGCGCTTGCAGGATCGACCATACATGCGGTAGCAACATATGATAATACGCTAGGCAATCCTCAAAACCCATCCAACCCGCCTGTATTTGTAGCATGGGGAGAAGGGACACAAGATGAAATGTATTACTTACCGATACTCACGATCCCCTACCAAGAAGGCGATGAAGATGTAGTTTTTAGTGATCCATTATCTGTCGAAAATATAGAATCAAAAAATGGAAATCATCTATCTGACATCCATCCAAACCCTGTAACTCAGGGTTTGGTAGAAATCGACTTCACGATAGATAAGGGACAACCCCTCAATATAAACCTCTTAGATCAACAGGGAATAATTATTCGCCAATTAAGAAAGGGTGAGTACTTCAGTAAGGGTAATCACAAAATACATCTCAATGCAGATCCGTTGCCATCTGGACTGTACCTGATAAACGTGATAGGGGACCGTATCAATATGACTAGCAGGATAGTAAAGAGCTAGAATTTGCGTGCTAGGGATGTTTTAATGTTTTGAAGCACTGAGTATTAAATGTCGGTATGTTTCGTTTGGTAGTTTGGTACATTGACACTATAGATGTCTATAAGCCTTCTATCAGTATGCTGTTTAGTAAGATGATCTTTTGTGCCGCACGAACACAATCCCAATAAATTAAGTATGCTTAACAGATAAATAAATTACTTTTTCGGTATGGTATTTGCCTTACTATTACATATTACTAAAAAAACTAATATATGAATATGAGATTACTGGTATTTATCCTTGTATTAGGACTAGGATTTAGCTCTTGCGTAAGTAAGAAGAAATTTGGAAGCCTCGAGAATGAGCTGAGTGAGGCCAACTCAGAGATCGCCCAACTAGGTGTAGATCTAGATCGAATGATTATCAAACTAGAAAAATGCGAAGAAGAGAAGTCTCGATTGAATATTGACAAAAACGAGCTCTCCGTCAGAAACGAACAGATCAAAGATCTTAAAGAACAGATTGCTGACCTGCGTAAATCAAGAGATCAACAAGTTACTCAAGTGGGTGACCTTACTGTTATCTCACAGAAAGCGAATGATAACATTACCGAAACGCTTCGTCAGCTCGAAGGTAAAGATCAGTACATAAGACTTGTACAAGCTGCACGAACAAAGGCCGACAGTATCAACCTAGCTCTTGCTGTAAATCTAAAAAGTGTTCTTCGAGATGGTATCTCGGATAACGATATAGATGTAAAAGTAGATAAGACTGTCGTATTTGTCAACCTATCCGATAAGATGCTTTATCAATCAGGAAGCTCCAATCTAACACCAAGAGCGACAGAAGTACTAGGTAAAGTGGCGGAAATCATTAAGTCTCGACCAGATCTAGAAGTGATGGTAGAAGGATATACAGATAATGACCCGATACGAAATAGCTGTATTAAGGATAATTGGGATCTAAGTGTGCAAAGATCTACATCCGTGATCAGAGTATTGCAAAATACATACAATATCAATCCTAACCGACTGATAGCTGCAGGTCGAGGCGAATACAATGCACTCGCTAGCAACGACACTGCTGAGGGAAAATCTACTAATAGAAGAACAAGAATAATAATACTACCAAAATTGGATCAGTTTTATGATCTACTCAATCCTGATAATGTTCCTAAATAGATAAAACTATAAGAACATAATCTACGATACTCACTCAATTGAGCTCTCATTAACTTGAGGGCTCTTTTTTTATAGGTTATATTTGAATGTACTATTTCTAACCATGCCTTGACAAAAAAAACAGCCTTGACCTAACCATAGATCTTCATAGAGATAAAGAATGCTCCATAAAGCAAAGCCGAATGAAATACGTACTCCTTAACATTGATATATTGTCGTAACTCCACACCGAGTGCAGACCGATTGTAGATGATCAATATTACCTTCTGGACCATGTAGGCAATAACGGTAGCAAAAGCAATCCCAATCAAATCGAAATATCGAAGAAAGATAAGACTCAGGCTTATATTTACAATCAACTCCACTACAGCCACATACATCAAAATATTATTTCTTTTTTTTGCGTAGACTACCACTTGAGGCATAAGGATCCGACTGCATAATATCAGCAGGTACACATTAAAGACAAATGCCGATTGCAAGAAAACTTCTCCATAGACATAGCCATACAACAACGGACTTAATAAAATAAGCACAGCACTGATAGGAAATAAAAACAGCATCAACCTACTCAATCTAGCCTTGATATCCTCTAACGTAGTACTCAAATTCACAACTGCCAAGGGCACCATAGCAGAGCTCAATGCAGAAATAAAAATAGTGCTGATCGGTAGTTCTCGGGCTCCGTATCTAAAAATAGCAAAAGATGAATCATCATAGTAGTATTCCACCAAAAAACCGTCGATGTACTCCATCCCACCTCCTAGCAGGATATGGATAATCAAAGGAAACGAAAATATCAAAAATGCCTTCGCTGTCGAAAAGGAGAATCTGAACGAATTATTCTCAATGAGCAAATAAGCTAAGAAACAAAATCTGAGAAAAGCCCAAATGGTAACACTAAGAATAACGTAAAAAACAGATCCTTGAAAAATAATTATGGCTCCTCCAGCCAACAGTAGAAGTAGACCATATGAAACTACTCCATAAGCAAAAAGTAACCGAGATCGTTCTTTGAGGATAAGGATATGTTCGGAAAACGAAGCAGATATCCCTAGAACGATAAATAGACACAGAAACAACAAATAACCTGGTAATTCACTGCTACCAACAGCATACCAAATCCTCAATGCTCCCGCTGCCAACAACGAAGTCACAACCATCAGGACAGCTACGTTGAAAATCAATAGTCGTTGTTCTATCGAATGCTTATCTGGAAAATAACTTTTTAGTGCATTCATCATACCCATCGACCAAAAGAAAGATACCGCACTGGCAAGAAAGATAAACCATTCATATTGTCCAATCTGTTCTGTTGAAAAACCATTTTTTACAAATAGAATTGAAATCAGAATAGAAACACCTAACCTCAAAGCTTGAAGGCTCTGGTATGCCCTAGCTGTATCGTTGTAAATAGTCGAGATCCAATTTTGCATGCTAGGGTGATAACGAGTTGAGGCTATATGATTGTATATATCGCTGTTCCAAAATTAAGGAAAGCAATGAAAGTGCTTAGTCATTACAAAAAGTTGAGGTATCCATCTTGAATATTGAGCTTTTTTGGGATTATTTTCATTACCGTCGCATTGGCAGGAAGAACCGTATATAGTTTCTCCAACTCAACTGTCAATAAATCCATAACAGTCTTGTACTCTCCTTGCAGGTAAGTTGACATGGCTGTAGTGAGCACTTCTATATTGCTATGGCCATTAAGCGCTTTAATAAACTTGATTACGTGCTCCGTATATTCGTCGGTAAGTGGATAAAGGGACATTTCTACAGTTATTATCATAGCGGACTAGATTTATTATGCAATTGACAAAATTGATATGCACTATTTGCAACATATTACAGCCAAAGTTATTGATATCTTTGCACTCAACGCACAAATAAAATAAATATAATGGCAGAATATGAAAAAGTGACCCCTTACGGATCGGAAGAAGAATCCAAAAAGAAGCAAGTCACTTCTATGTTCAATAAGATCGCTCCATTTTACGACTTTCTCAACCGACTACTAACACTGAGAATCGATATCCTATGGAGAAAAAAAGCAATCAAGCTGCTCAAGAAAAATAATCCGCAGCGGATCTTGGACATAGCCACAGGTACTGCTGACATGTCTATCATGTCAGCTAAAATATTGTCTCCGGAGTCCATCATAGGTATGGATATCTCAAGCGAGATGCTACGGGTAGGTCAAAATAAGATCGACAAAAAAGCATTATCAGACATTATTACATTGGAGTTGGGTGACTCAGAAAATTTGCGTTATGATGATGGTGCGTTTGATACTGTAATGGCAGCATTTGGCGTGAGAAACTTCGAAAATCTGCCTGCCGGATTGAAGGAAATGTGTAGAGTATTGGAGGTCGGCGGAACATGCATGATCTTAGAGTTTTCAAAACCAAGAGTGTTCCCACTCAAACAATTATTTAATTTATACTTTAAATATATCTTACCCGTTATAGGTAGGCTGACATCAAAAGATCCTAAAGCTTACGAATATTTGTATGAATCTGTTCAGGTTTTTCCTGATTATGATACCTTTACATCTATTCTAGAAGAAGCTGGGTTCAGAGAAGCGACTTACAAACCATTAAGTTTTGGTATATGCACCATTTATTTGGCAAAAAAATAATCTTACTTACAATTATCGCATTGTCCTTCGCTGGCGTGACGTACAGTCAAGCTGGTGCAAAAGGAAATTATAACTATAAAGATTTTCAAAAGAAGCCTTACTATTTTGGGCTCAGTCTTGGTATTAACAACAGCGGTTATATTGTAAATCAATCGAAGTTTTTCATCGGTAATGATGAAATTAGAGTTGCACAGCCTGAAAGTAGTCCGGGATTGGAGCTGCATATGATTGCAAATCTCAAACTGGGTGACAATTTTGACTTTCGATTTCTTCCTGGATTTGCATTTGTGTCTAGAGAGTTGCAATTTACGCAGACAAACAGCACAATCACAGAGCGAAACAGTGCCGAACCTGTATATTTTGACCTCCCATTTCAAATTAGATACAAATCTAAGCCATATAAAGATAAGCGTGTATTTGCCTTACTCGGAATCAAGTATGCGTATGACGTAGCAGGTAACAGTGATTCTAAAAAGTCAATTCTAAAATTTTCATCTCATGACTTTCAATGGGAGATGGGACTAGGGATGCAATTCTTCTATCCGTATTTTATATTTTCACCTGAGATCAAGTTTTCTCGGGGTTTGACAAATACCTTAATCTATGACAATCAGCTTAACGAAGCTAAAGTACTAGAAAATGTATTTTCTCAGATTTTCTCTATCTCTTTTAATTTCGAAGGATAGAAAGATTAAGAAAGAAATTTTATAGATGTTGTAATTGTTCCATTTATAGTACAATGCTACGCTACTTCTTGCTCCAGATGTTGTATTTCAGAATACAATAGATCGCTCTGACACCATCTTTCCAATTGATTTTCTTACCTTCTTCATAAGTACGGCCATAATAGCTTATACCGACTTCGTAGATTCTTATATTTGGTATGCGAGATACCTTGGCCGTGACCTCTGGCTCGAAACCAAATCTCCGTTCCTTAAGTGATACAGACTTCACTACTTCAGATCTCCACATCTTATAGCATGTTTCCATATCTGTAAGATTAAGGTTTGTGAATGCATTGGAAAAGGATGTCAAAATCTTATTTCCAATAGAGTGCCAAAAGAATAATATCCGATGAGGCTTACCACCCATAAATCTAGATCCATATACAACGTCTGCAAAATCATCAAGGATTGGCTGTAGAAGGATATTGTATTCTTGTGGATCGTACTCTAGATCTGCATCTTGTATGACTATGATATCGCCTGACGCCTTTTCGATTCCAGTATGCAATGCCGCACCTTTACCCTTATTTACCTCATGTTCGAAATACTTGATATTTAGATTTGGGTGCTCAGATTGGTACGTTAAGATAGCATCTTTAGTGTTATCGGTACTATAGTCATTAACAATGATCAACTCTCTATCTAATCCTCCGATCAACTCGACAGCCTCGATTCTATCAAGTATCCGGTGGATCGTCCTAGCTTCGTTGTAAGCGGGAATGATGATTGATAACTTTTGTGGCATATCTCTTATTTAAGGTCCTGCATAGATACAGGATAATTATTGATTAAAAAATCACCAGTAGGTAATTTATAGAAAGTTGTATCACTAGCGACTGACAATTGAAGTTCATCTAGAGAATAGGACTGATTGACATCTACTTCGATTATCAGCCTAGATTCACCAGGTTCTAAGTCTATTACATGATCAGACCGAATCCATCCATCTATGATATCTTTGTGCTCTCTTGCGTGTATCACATCCTTATGTTCTCCCGTTCCTGCACGATTTGTTTTTACATAAAACATCGGCGTTCCATATTTCCTCTTATTGATATCAGCCCAACAGGTAAATCTTATCTGGGACAACGTATCCATTTGCAAGACCGTATCTATCAATGTTGTGATTCCTTTGTCCACGAGAAGTGCACCTGACCCTGAAAATACATCGCTAGAGTTGCCACTGTCGAAGTGGTCGACATACAATAGATTTGATTCACTTTCTGTCTGTCTAGACGCATATGCCTTAGCCTTTTCTATCGCTTGATCTGTAATGTTATTAATTCTACTTGGCAAGATTCTCCTTGCCCTAAAATCATCTGTCCTGCATACTTCAACGCTATTGTCAATCAATGACTGCTCTCCGACAGTCCACCAATCATATGACCCAGCGCCAAGAATCAAGAGTACTTTTTTGTTGGACGGGAGGTTTTTCAAGGCCTCCTTGCGAATAAGAGGATGCCCTGACATCTGCGTAGCTTCGAATGTCTTAGAAGTCGAGTTCCTGCTTAGACGGCCGTTTATCATCGGTATACCCGTAAGGGTCATGACCGACAATGCTCCCTTCTCCGATTTATTATGTACTTGAGAATATATCTGCTCGTTCCATCCGACCAACAATGGGATGACGTACATGGCTTGGTAATTTGTAGTATCCACCTCTCCCCATTCCAAAACCTCTGATATGTCCTCTGACTCTTGTCCTGTCAGGTAATTAGTCGAATGCAGATCTCTGTATACTTGACTCAGATAGAAATCGACTTCGTAACTGTACAGCAAGATCAATGGAATCACAACAGCCAGATAGTGCGCTTTCTTCGGCAACCACTCAGATCGTAACCAACCTTGTAAGATTTTAGCCGCCCATATCGCAAATACGAAATATAATGGCCAACTAAATCTACCGGAGGATTTGAACATCAAAAGTACCTCTAGGTGCTCCTCAATAAAACCTTGGATAGGCAGCAAAGTGGTATTGGCTGCAAAAACAAACATCAGTAATGAAGCAACCGTGAGTGAAATCAACATCGGATCGATCCGAAATAATGGTTTCCAAGTCTTCTTGATAAATTTACGGATTGGCGTATAGATACTCCACGAAAGAAATAACAAGAGCGGTACGATACCCAAATTATTTGTCCACTCTACAGATCGAATATCCGTATTGATATCAGAACCTTTGATTGCAGACCACAACGAATACTTAGGCCAGAAAAAGCCATGAATTCTAGAATGATAATGAAAAAATCCCCATTGCACTTCTAAGCGATCATCGTATGGGTCATTGACTTTGAGAATGATATATACTAGAATCGTTACCACTACTGGCACAACCATCAGTAGGCTGGATGCTACCCTATGGTTCCGCTCCCGATAATCCAATACAAACAAAACAAACCCTATCAAAAATGCGAACATAGACATGATAAACCCTATGTAGGCGTTATTCATAAAAAAGAAAAACAGTAGTCCTACAAATCCTACATCCCAAAAATCAACTCTATTAGTCTTGTACTTATGTATTGACCATAATATAACCAAAGGCAATACCAATGGGAATGACAGACTTAAATGCGCAACGAATCTAGCCATCTGTGGTGACAACAATGTAATCAAAGGCGACAATAGCAATGCCAACCAAAGCTCGATATCCATCTTGGCGAGAATAAGAAAGATAAATAATCCACAAAAGCCCAAACCTAAGTACATCATGGACATAATAATACCCGGAAGATGATCTTGTATATCCAACATATTACGGTCTACCCACCTTAGTACTGTGGCAAAAGAACCATTGGCATCTGTCATAAAGATGTACTCTCCATCTGGATAATTCATACCCGAAAAAGTACCATTGTCGTCATACTTGACATGATAGATCAGATCTGCATGCGTCACCATCAAATCTCCATGGTCATAGAATGTTTCATTATTAGCATTTAAAACAAGATTAGGATATTCTAAAAAGAAAAATCCATACGTCAGCATAAATGCCAATGCACTGAATAGCCAAATTTTACCTTTATTGCTTTTAACCCTCATACAAAAAAATCAATCTAATAAATTAGTCGCTCGGGCCCCATAGATCTTGAGCCCTTAGCACTCGTTCTATAATATCTCTAACACACCCATCTCCTCCTCCTCTCGAAGAAACAAATTCTGCTGCACGGATCACCTCTGGAGCTGCATCGTGAGGACATGTAGCTAATCTAACTCTTGGAAACACAACTAGATCCGCTAAATCATCGCCCATGTATAGGCTCCGTGACAAATCAATCTTATGTGTGGACTCTAGATCATCTAGAGCTACCGTCTTATCACTCACATTATCATAAACGGGATGACAGCCTAAAAACTGCAAGCGATCTCGTACTCCGATAGAGTTGCCTTTGGTTATAATGCTGATGGTCAATCCAGCTCTCTGGGCCATCTTCATCGCAGCACCGTCCCGGACATTCATTGTCCTAAGAAACTCTCCCGCTTCAGTGATTATCATCCTACAATTAGTCAACACACCGTCGACATCAAAGATGAGGTGTTTTATTTCTTTTAATTTAGTATAGTCCATAATAGAGTTTTGTCTTTGATCTTATACCTACCACCGATCAAATATTGGAAACGCCTTGTAGCTGCACACAACGAACAATTAATCAACACGACTAGCATAAGCTGTTTCAGTCCACAAATATCACAAATGCAGTCAACCTATATAACTATCTATCTGATTATTTTATTTTTTGAAGGTCATCTACATCTCGGAACAAGGTCGCACCACTATCTCTCAAATGAAATAGAGGGCCATTTATGGCATTTACCTTTTGGTATTATGTATTATTGTGGATGAATTTACCGCACTTCATAGCTAAAAGAATTGCATTTAGTCGTTCGAAATCATTTACGAAGGTCATCGTGCGTATAGCTATCGCAGCTATAGCTCTCAGCTTGTCTATTATGATTATTACGGTGTTGATCATCGGCGGATTCAAAAAGGAAATATCTACAAAAGTTTTTGGATTTTGGGGTCATATTCATGTCACTGATGTAAATATCAATCGCACGTTCGAACCCACCCCCATATCTAAGTCCGCTACCTACATACCTAATATCGATGACATCGAATGGCTAGAGTATCAGACGCCGATGGAAATCTTAGGATATGAACTAGAAGACCGCTACAATACGAAACGGACAAAAGGAGGTGTACATCATGTGCAGCCATTCGTCTATACAGCTGGTATACTCAGTACAAGCGATGAGTTTGGTGCTATCCAACTCAAAGGAGTAGATGAAACCTATAACTGGAATTATCTTCCAAATTTTATTGTAGAAGGCGAAGCCCTGGACCTCACAGCAGACGAACCTACAAATGGCATCGTCATCTCTACTGTGATTGCTAGAACACTCAGCATAGAGATAGGGCAGCGTGTACGAGTCGTCACACTAAAAAATAATGAATCTCTGAAGCGTGTATTTGTTGTAAAAGGATTCTATAATACAGGGCTAGAAGAATACGATAAGCAATTCGCAATAGCTGATATGCGAAAGGTGCAGGAAATGCTGTCATGGAATGAAGATGAAATCACTGGACTGGAGGTATTCTTAGATGATATTGACGATCTCGAAATCATCAATGAGTATCTTTACAATGAGGTCGTTCCTGCGAGGATCTATACTGAAACTATCCGAACAAAATTTCCTTCCATATTCGAATGGCTCAAGCTACAGGACATCAATGAAGATCTATTGCTATGGTTAATGATCATCGTAGCGATCATCAATATGATAACTGCCCTACTCATACTAATTCTCGAACGTACGCAGATGATAGGATTACTGAAAGCCCTAGGCAGCACAAACTGGCAGATCAGGAAGATCTTTCTATACAATGCTGCGTATATCATTGTATTTGGAACCATCATCGGAAACATACTAGGTCTCGGCATTTGCTACCTACAGGATGTCACCCACTTTATCACATTGGATGAAGCAAATTACTATCTATCGTATGCTCCAGTCCTTTTCGATTGGCAAGCAATAATTCTAATCAATGTATTTTGCTTTTTGGTGACCTTGGTATTTCTAATTATCCCTACGTACCTAGTTACAAACATCAGTCCTATCAAGACATTGAGATTTGAATAAGCTTGAGGTATGGTGAAAATTGCAAGTAAAATATTAAGATTTACAAAAGTCAACTACCCTCGCAGGCTCCTACGGCTTGCATCTCATTTTCTATTTATTGAGTATAAATACCGACTCAAATCACCATCAATAATTTACAGAGTAACTGATGCTGGTTTTTATATTCTTGATGTACTATGTATTCCTGATCTATGGGAATTGATCAGTATCCTTATAGATCCGTCCATTCGATTATTGGATTCTGAAGAAAGACAATCTGTAACCGACTACTTCGGCTCAGCAATAGACAAAAGCTATGTAAAAATAAACAATCGGATGTCTTCATCGATCAGAAAAAGAGCCGTTGCGTATGTGTCATTCAATACCATTAACTATCAAAAAATACTTTCGAAAGCCATATTCATTCATGAGCTAGTACATGTATATCAGTATCAGATGTATGGATCCATGTACATATTTAGAGCACTCATGGCTCAACGCTCAAACGAAGGATATGCATATGGCAACTTCGAAGGACTCTACGCTAGTATGTTGTCTCAGAAGCGACTATCTGATTTTAACTTTGAGCAACAAGGTGCGATAATGGAAGACTATTGCAGAATCATGGAAGACCGAGATCTACAGCTTAGTCCCATAGTCATAGCAACTTATAAATATTTTTGCGAGCCAATAAAAGATATAAAATAGAACAAGTGATTTTAGATAATACTAAAACCTACTGTAAGATTAACCATATGTGGTTTATTTTTAAATCCAGAATTCCTAGTACCATAGTTGATATGCTCTCCTACTGTCCGGAAGTTATTTATATATCTTAAATCAATACTAAATCTACCTGCATCCACACCAACAGCCGTTGTAAAACCAAACGTAACAGGTCTGTTATTATCACTATATCCTGAGATAAAATCCAATGCTGATGTATGTCCCACCAGCATGTGTGCTACAGGTCCCACACCAAATCTAAGATTGTCCTTCGTCAATCCTGCCATAACTTGAAAATCAATAAATTGAAAGTTTTCATAGACATCTTGACTCCCTTGATTCAATTGTACAAAAGATCTAACAGTATATTCTTGTGAATAATTAGCATACGACAACTCGGCACGACCATAGAGGTATCCGAATTTTCGCTGCCCAAAGATACCAATCGACTTTGCAATATTGGTACCTGTGAATGTCACCTCATGATTGATGTAGTCAAAAATCTGTCCTGATGCAGTTGTCTCATTTCGTGCAAGAGAAGTACCTACTGAAGTATTGACCCCAAATGAAGACTGTGCGTTTGTAATTGAAATCAATCCGAATAAGGCCGCAAACGTAAAAATTACTTCTTTCATAATATATCTAAAATTATATGGTAGTCAGTTTATGGTAGTGATATAACAGATTACAAATATACCTATTCGATTGATTTATACCGATATCTTTCCCAAATTTCAACCAATAAACAACTGTATGAATGGTAATATTGTTTTGAATGCTGTATTTATTCAAATAAATAAATGAATATCGATTCGCTATGACATATTCGTCCCTAAATATGATCTACACCCTTTTCGTCGGTCACAGAGCTAGCTCACCTGTCATCGGCACATCAGGATCTGACCTATTGAACTTCATGTGATGGCATCTAGATCGCGGACTCACAGATCAGTTCGTCTATAGATTATGGTAAATGATCGAAAATGGCACCCTGATGAAACAAAATGACATCATCTTGTAGTTATACTACCGAACGAAAGAAATAACGAGATGTCAGATAAAAAAATAACGAATAAAAGTGATATGGCAAATGGTGTCATTAAGAATCATATGATATGGTCAATGGGTGCCGGATTTATCCCTGTACCGATTGCCGATCTATTTGCTGTCTCTGCCATCCAACTCGATATGATCAGGCAAATGTGTAAGATCTATGATATCGATTTTAAAGAAACAGAAGGTAAAGCGGTAATCACTACACTAACAGGTAGCGGTCTGGCACGACTTGGAGCTCGAGCGGTGAAGTTTATTCCTGGTGTAGGAAGTATCTTAGGTGGGGTAACCATGGCTGTTCTTTCTGGAGGATCTACGTATGCCTTAGGAGAGGTATTCAAAAAACACTTCGAGACTGGAGGTACATTTCTAGATTTCGACCCTGGAAGACTCAAGAAATACTACAACGAGAAATTCGAAAAAGGTAAAGAATATGCAGTCAAAATGCAAAAGGATCAAAAGAGAAAAGAGGAAGTCAGTCCTGTAAATGATAGCGTAACTCAACTTACCAACCTCGCAAAAATGAAAGAAGAGGGTCTACTTACAGCCGAAGAATTCGAGACGATGAAGCGCAAGATTATTGAAGAATAAAATTCCTGTTAAATTGATGATTTTAAAGCATAACACAAGCTACTTTTAAAAAGATAGTGGACTCTCATTGGCACTAAAATCAAGTTCTATTATAAATAATAGTAAGAACACCATGAATTTGAAATTTAACGATTGACTAGAGATCTTTTGACCATTTCTTGCCTAATTAAGCTTTGATTTCAATTCGATACAAAACAGCACAAATTGGTTATCCTTTTATGAAAAAAGTACTATTTGTATGAAAATTTCAATGCTATTATTTTTAGTTTTTAGCTTCACAAATTTAAACACCATCTCTGCACAATTTGAATTAGGCCTATCTTCTGGAATTAATATTTCTAAACTGCAATTTCAGAACACAACACGAGTCAAAGAAGCCAATTTCAAACCAGGTTTGTTTCTCGGCTTAGCTCCGAAGTACATAATTAGCAAAAAAATAAAGCTCTCCGCAGAATTGCAGTACAGCCTACAACAATTTGGAATATTATCCTACAGAAGTGATCCGTTTATAGAAATTAAGTTGTCATACTTAAGTATTGTACCAGAAATAGAGTATCAGCTGTTTGATAATTTTTCATTTGGAACTGGTCTCTACTTTAGTTCAAAAGTATCTGACAATGTTAAATATTTATTCGTGTCGCTTTACGATTATGCCTCAACTAAATCAACAGACTTCGGACTTACAGGTAAATTTAAATACACATACAAAAAGATATTTGGGTTTGTAAGATGTAATTTTGGTTTAAGAAATATTTCCACATACGATGGCTATGGTCAAATTCTAGGTACTATTGACGCTGGTTTGAAAAATAGTAATATACAGTTGGGAGTCGGATATCGGATTGGTTAAACTTATATTATCTTAATCAACTGAAGGTAAGTACGTCAATTCGCACTTATCTATATCACTTTGTATGAGCTTACAATATTTTACATCTTGTAGCTCACTTCCGACACACCATCTCCGACGGAGATCTGCAGGGTATCATCTTCACAGAGCTCTTGGATCAATGGTACAAGATCTTCTCGTACTCCTAATGATACAGACTCGATT